>OX387437.1:12303220-12470714 GCA_947563755.1 Lochmaea crataegi | reverse complement strand
ATTGTCAACAAGAAGAAAAAAATTGGCAGCCTAGGCTTTACGTTCAGTTAATCATCACTTCGCTTTTTGATATTTGATTATATTGTATTAAATTATTTGTTTCACTTTGTTATGTAAAAAATTGTTATCGTCTATACAATTTATAAAAATCTGTTGAAAAGTGACAGTTTTGTAGCCCGCCTGGTCCAGTTTGTGATATTTTCAAAATTTGTTTTTGTAAGAAATATATTAATAAAAAAAATCAAAATATTTGTTAGCATGTAAATTTTTGAAAGCCTCCATCTGCTCTTTGATACAAAAACTGTGTGAAAATACCCAATAACTATTTGTACTCATATCCAGGAGTTCATCCATTGCTGAAATGAGGTTAAAATCGAATGAAGGTTTCCAAAGAAACAAACTACAGGGTATACAATATTATATAAAACACACTAATAAAATCGACGAAAAAATTCTTGAATACTTTTCACCATCGAATAGACAATTCAAAACTGACCAGCTTTCCAAATTGTTTGCCCTGGATCGCCATATCAGTTCACGTGATCTGTATTGCCTAATTAACAGATTATTTACGAATATTTGGTTTAAATCGGTAGATTGTGTTTCATAAAGCAAAGCTTGTGAACCGATATTGAACATTTTAATCGAGCGCGTACTTCGCTCATCACTAGCACGATGGCATCAGACGGTCATGCCGTTTGCCCTTACAGAAAACCAGCCGATTTTACTGCCAAGGCGCGCCAATAGATATTTTACATCAAAAAAATTTTAAATTAACCTAACGGAAATAGTTCTATAATCGTTATCTGAAAACATTTATCGACTTTAACTACAAGGTCTGAGGAGTGAGTTGGTTTAGGTTCGGTTTGCAGTTAGTTGATCTATTCGGAACCCCACTGTGTCTCGCAAGATAATATTGTGACTCACAGCCTGGCAAATTTCATCAAACAAATTCCACTACTTTACAAAGCGGTTAATGTATTTAGTAGATGATATTTTATATCGAATAGCGAAGAATAACCCTTGTCATGAATCACCTTCTTCATTAAATAATAATTCAGACAACAGTGGTCATAGCCACTATATTCCAACACTTATTTGGAGACATTCTCCAAAATATGTATAAAGGCCATCAAATGAACCAGTGCTAGTGAATTTTGTTAGATGCCCAAATGTCAGATTCTGGTCCGATAAAACTGCCTACAGCATCCTCACTCACAGAAACACTTAGTAGTTATTGAGGAGACTTTTTCTTCCAGTTTGACAATAGCTTCGACGTTTCACGGTAAGAGCTGAGTGCTCTTGAAGCCGTTTGGCTGTCAGGGAATTTTTTGATTGTTTTGTGTTCGTGAATTTCCACCTGAAATAAAGTCGCATACGATCTCAGGCAAGTTGTTATTTCTGTCCTTAGTCTTCGACCTAGTCCCAGAACCTGGGGGTGTTTTGTTTTTGTGCCATCTGTATACTAACAAATATCTGTTTTTAGTAGTTATTCCTCACGAAGGACCCAGACATTTATATTTGGAGTTATGGCGATATCAGGCAGCTCGTATTATACTGTTGAAGGTATTATTTAAGAATTCATTTCAATGTCCACCATACGTGTAAGCATGTTTTGTGAATTTGTGACCATGCGCAATTCTATATATTGTCTATCTAGTCTCTGCATGGAGAGGCGGTAGGCACCTTATCTCTGAGTCTGGTCATGTGTTTTATTAAACGTATATATTATCTTGAATTGATTTTTCATTCGGATTGATTTTAACTTTTCAAATATTTTTGGATTCATGTATTCTTCTGTGGTTGGTTAATAAGTATTAACTTTCGCATCTAATATGCCAGAATTTTTTCCCAAAATTATCATTCTAATGCGATAAATGGTAGTCAAAGGGCTGGGGTGTTCATTTGGACGACTTCTAAGTTGGGCAAAAAAGTGTTTTCAAGGCTGTCTTGGTTTAATTTGTATGTGCAAATATACCTATTTGATATCAAAAAGATTTTCCATATCTTTGAAGAGCATTTTTAAAGACCTCATTGACATGATCATTCCTTTTTGAAAAATTTGTAGAGAGTCCTTCCCAATTGCTCTCATAGATGATATTATATTTTCCATTTTAATTAAATGAGTTAAAATGAACACCAAATGCACTTTTATAAGGCACCTTTGCTTGCTTGGTGTAACTACCTACGAAAAATATCAAACAAACACGATAAAAATCAATGTCCTAAAATACTATCTTATAGTTTTTCAAAGATTATAAAATAAAACACTAAAATTACGTATAAACAAAACTATAGGCAGATATATTCCTCTGTGCACAATCACATAATATGTATAAACAGAAACAGACGACTGGAATCCTACAAGCGGCGGAATCAAACGGCGACGTGAACCGGCTATGACGTAAAAACAGCGTATAGTAGGGGTTCAACTCTTGTCTAATGATACTCTTACGAGGATAATCTATCCTATTGTATACATAATCCTTGGAACGCGACATGAAATATTTGACATTATTTGACAGGATTATTTTAGGTTAGCGCAGGTTAGCCGTAACAGAAGCAGGTTTAAAAGGTTAGATTGTGGTAATTGAAAATTTGGAAAATCAAGAAAATTATCAACGTCCTCGAGATAGAAGAGGAATATTTCAAGATGCTTTCAGATTATTATCCGACAAGAAATTAATAAAAACATTTAGATTAAGTAAAGAATTAGTGGGTGAGTTAATTGTACTTTTGGAACCATTTGTGGTACAGCAGGGACATGGCTCTATCACTTGAAGAAAAGGTAAGCATGATACCTTTCTAGATCATTGTATACAACACAACATTATTGACTTCGTATAGATAGACTATATCTATGTATCTTATACCCTATTTTCTAATAACTTTCTATTCTGTTCTCTATAGGTTCTTGTGGCACTACATTTCTATGCAACAGGATGTTACCAGGGTATAGTGTATAGGAGATAATAAGATTTTTGCTTAGTCCCAGTCATCAGTGAGCAGATATGTTAAAGAAATACAATGCTCCAGAGATTCTTGTAAGATTTGTAAAATTTCCCAGAAAGATGAATGAGCTTATTGGTTTAAGAAACAGGTTTTTTTATTAATAATAAAAAAATTGGATTTGTACCTAATTCAGTTAGTTTTAGATTTTACAACATTTTTAGAGGAATCCCAGGAATTGTGGGCTATATTGATCGCACACATGTGGCAATTGTACCTCCAAAAAAGAATGATCCATTGGCACCTGAACATATTTTCGTAAACCGAAAACAGAATCATTCTATAAATGTTCAGCTGGTAAGTTATAGGTAGGTGATATATTATTATTCTATTACCTACATTTCAGATATGTGATGACAATATGGAGATAATTCATATAAATGCAAAATATCCTGGAAGTACCCATGATTCCTATATTTGGCATAGCAGCAATGTGAGGGAATTTTTGGAACAACTCCACGAAAGAGGAAATGAGGGGTATTTTCTTATAGGTACAAATTTATACTATACAGAGCATCCATAATGTAACACTTAAATTAATTATTAGCTAAATAAACAGTAATATGAAAAAATCCTGAAACAGGTCAATTTTTGATTTTAATTTACTAATTTTTTAAAACAATGATCTATCATACAGGATGAATAACCTTTGAATGATGACTTCAGCATCAGTTATTTTAAATGAAACACCCAGAATAACATTTCTCTCACTTATGATTTAGGTATTTCATTATTTTATTTTATTTTTAGGAGATTCTGTATATCCTCTTCGCCCATGGCTCATTACACCATTGGCTGACCCTATTACGGACGAAGAAATTAGATTTAATGAAGCACAAAAAAGCAAGGTGCACAATAGAAAGGTGTAATGGCTTACTGAAAATGAGATTCAGGTGCTTACTTAAGCACAGAACATTGCATTATTCACCGAACAAAGCATCATTGATTATAAATGCTTGCGTAGAGCTGCATAATATGTTTATACAAAATAGAGTCGAACTACTACCAAATCCAGATGAAGAGTTAGAAGAAGTGGATTTTGGTTTTCTTCCTCATATTGATCAAAACCAAAATGAAAATGCACAGAGGAACCCATTGCTAACACGGAGTATGAGGCTATAGAGGAGGCTTATTAATAATTATCGTTAAATTAAACAATAATATGTAAAATGAGATCATTTATTTTTCTTACCACATTATATAATATGTTGAAACTAAACTTAATTTTTAACCTCTCAAAAGTAACATAAACTTTAAAAGTAAAACTAGAACAAAAAAGTTAAACTTAAAAAACTAATTTAAAAAGATTAACAAAACTTGCTGCAAGTATATAAACTTGAAATAAAAACTAGAAAACAAAAATAATAATACTTCAGGTACCGACATTAATAGTTATTTACATTACAAGCTGCGAAAGCTTATTTTTAGGTGCGAGGTGTATTTAAATAGCCGAAGCGAAGCGTAGCCGAGGCTATTTGAATACATCCGAGCACCTAAAAGGGCTTTTGCAGCGTGTAATGTATTAAACTTTTCATTCTTCCCCCGATTTTATTATTAAAACACACAATTTAAAGATGCAAAAAATTCTCTGTATACTGCAATAAAATGGGTAGAAGGCGTGGGTCTACATCTTTTAAGTTTAATATTTGGCTAGAATCTAGTTAAAAATGAATTCCATTGAAGAAGCAGCAATTATTGCGTGCAGAAGTTTGTTACCGGAAAAATCTAAAGACCGTTACAATCAAGCCTATGAAAATTTCATCAAATGGTGTACAACGAAAGATGTGTCCACAATAACTGAAGATGTATTATTGGTATTTTTCTTAGAAAAATCAAAGACATTGTCCCCTGCTACATTATGGTCAGTATACTCAATGTTGAAATTGACTATTTCATTAAATAAGAACCAGGATATTTCGAAATTTGGCCGCTTGAAGGCATTCATAAAATGGAAAAATGATAGATATCAACCTCGAAAATCTCAGGTATTTACAAAAGGTGATATATCAAAGTTTTTGTTAGAAGCTCCTGATGAAATATATTTAATGAAAAAAGTAGTAGCGATTTTTGGTAGCTGGGGCATGCCGAACTGACGAGTTATATAATTTAAAAGTGAAGGACGAGGAGTATAAAAATTGTGTTATTTTAGTGCAGATTCTTACTACAAAAAATAATGTGCAAAGAAGATTTGTAGTAACAGAAGATTGGGTAACATTTGTTAATCGTTATATGCAACTCCGACCAAAAAAGGCGCAAGATAAACGCTTTTTTTATCGTTATGAGCGAGGCAGATGTGTAAATCAGGTATGGTTGAAAAGCATAAGATTTCAAAAATTCCGTACGACATAGCTAAATTTCTTAAAATTACAAACCCAAATCAGTACACCGGCCACTCGTTTCGAAGAACGTCCTCTACATTACTAGCAAATGCCCCAGGTGTGGACATTTTAGATATGAAAAGGCACGGGGGGTGGAAGTTGTCAGTGGTAGCGGAAGGATATATAGCAGATTCAGTGACTCATAAAATAGAAGTTTCTAATAAAATCATGCCCACAAAATCTATATCTATTCAGGAAAGCAAACATTCAGAAGAATTTAATGATCATGTTGCGCAAATCGACAGGCAAGAAATCATGCCCACGAAATCGATATCTATTCAGGAAAGCCAAAATTCAGAAATATAATTTAATGATAACGTTGCGCAAATAGACAAGCAAGTCAAAATTTCCAGTGACGTTGCTTTCAAACAAGATTTCAATCAACATTTGCCGTTAAATCTTTCAGGAACATTCAACAATTGTAATTTTACATTTAATTTCCAATCTAAATAAATATTTGACAAGTAATTTGACATTTTATTTGTTCGTTGCCCAGGGCACGAGTGTTTTTCATACTTAGCAACCGATTTTATTTGTTCGTTGTCCAGGGCACGAAAGTTTTTCATACTTAGCTACCGATAACCTAGCATGTTTTACTTTCACTTTCGCTTGCCTATTTAAAATAAAAAAATATATTTTCGTAGGGGGGAGAATGAAAAAGTTATTTCTTTGTAAATAACTGCCATAATTTAAAGTTTTCAACGTAACCTAACCAATACAACTGAACACAACCCAAACAGCACAAGGACGTCCTTTGAATCTCCTAAGGATATGTTCATCGGGATATACGAGATATCCTGAGGATATTCCTTTGTAATCCCCGTACATTCTAAGGATGTCTCGGGGAATTGGAACTGAGCGCCTCAATAGAGCCTAGAAATATCCTCAGGATATTTTATTTCAACATCCTAAGGATATTTGCAGGCTGTTTATAGGAATCCTCAATATCCTCAAAACGTCCATAATACATCCTCAATTAGTCCAGGATACATCATTACGGAGCTTTATATGCTATTCCTAGGATTAATTTGGGTCATATGCATATTGTTTCCAGGACTGTTTCAGAATTTAAAAAAATTACATATATGAATAAAAAAAATTTATTTAGGGTAAGTATGGCTGTATATATAAATGTATATATATATTATATTACTACTTCAAAGGCCACTTCACCCTCATCCTCGTCATCCGCTTCTCGGTTGTCTTGCAGAATACTCGTAGATTTTGCTTTGGTATCCATGCTAAAAGGATTTTCATTAGATTAATAAAATTACTAACATTGTATTTATATTAAATTATACATACTTCTCCGTTTCTGCATACTGGCGGTCATCTTCTTGTAGTATATCAAAGACTTCTTTGAGCTTAAAATAATATTAAGTTTTTGAAAACTATACAACTCGTAAGCATATTCAATTTATAATATAAAATTTATAAAAACATGAAAGCAACATACTTTTTCTTATGATTACGTTCACTTGCATGTCTCAGCCAAGATTTTATGTGATCTGAAATATTTTGCTCTGTAGCTTCCGGATGGAAAATTCTCACTGCACCTAAAATGAAATATATAAAATACATATTTACAAAAAATAAGATATTAAAGTTAAAGACAAAATAATAAAGCAAATATATAGCATAATTTCTATATGGTCCTTGTGGTGTTTTATATTTTTCCTCTTTGTTAACTGGGAATAATCACACTTTTTCTCAAAAAAAAGACAACAAATATATAGCAATTAGATAAAATCACGTGATCAAATTAAACTGCAAAATAATTTGAAGTTAAGAAAATATATATATTTTACTAGTCTATCGATACTTTACCAGTTAATAAAATATATGATTTGAGTTTTATATTTACCAAATAAAATTTTCCGAAGATGTAAATCAAAGAAAGACTGTTTCTTTTTTCCTCCAACGTAACTGAACATGCTTCCCACTGAATCGCTCATAATCTGTGGTAAAATATTAAATGTGATTGACTTAATGTCTGTTCCATCAATTCTTGCCAGTTGTTTCATCTGAATAAAATTGATAAAATTAAATCTTTTCATTTGTTACATTTTTATATGTAATATAGTTTCTATTTTGAAATATACATACTAGTGCCGTATGATTAATTTTATTATTTATCAATAGTTGTTCCAATTCTTGCAATTTTTCCAAAGTTTCTATAGGAAAGAGTTCCATGTAGTCGGATTCAACATCATTTTTATTTATTTTATTATCATCCAACCCAAATGTTTGAATTTGATTTTGAATATAATCCATTTTAGAATTCATATTTCTTTGACGATCCTGTATTGATGAAACTTTATGCTCTATATCTAATAGTTTTCGAATAATATATCGTTCACACTGTGTGATTGCTGTAAATAAAATGTATTGTATAATAATAAAATGTATGTATATGTAAATTTGAGAATTATTACATAAACTAATAGGTATTCACAAGTAATAACAGAATCAGCTTCGGCAAAATTTACCAGTAATAAATATTTATTGTCATAACTATATACATTACCTGTAGTTAATTGAATCCTTTGAAGGTGTAGTTGTTGGTAGATCAAAATTGTCATTTTCTAACTGTTAGATGCATTACATGATGTTGATGGGGCATCAATTAAAGATGTATTAATCATATCACTTTCTAATTTGCGAAGTTTACGATGTGTCGAAGAATTAATATCATTACCACGTTTCATCTTAACCTCAAAAGTTATTTATATAAAAAATATGTATAATAAAATAATGTAAGCTTACCTTTTGATTTTACTCAATTAAGTAGGCCGGCGGGAAATCTGAATACAACGATTATCATTAATTACACATAAATTAAATATGTAATTACTATCACTGATTACCGGTATAATCGCTGAACATGCACATAAACAAAGAAAACACAATAACCTAAAAACTTGTAACTGCACGTATGCGCAGAAGTGTAACCGAGAGCTCCGATCCCTTTTAACCATGTATTCGTTCTCTGTCCGTAACTAAAGTTTAGCGTAGCACGGTGGAAACGTGCTGGGGTTGTAACCCAGGGGTCAGTGGATCGAAACCCATTTCTGCCAAGAATTTTTTTTAATTTCATCCATAATTTTCATATTTTTATTCGTTTACCCTCTTCAATGATACAATGATATTCCTTGCCCTTCTTGATAAATTAACCAATAATCTATCTATTTGTAAGTATAAAAAAACACCATGAAACGCGCATACGGCCTGCGGGATCTCCACCTCTGTAATCTCCACCCTAGACTAAAGTTAAAAAGCGGCATGATAATGAGCCAATCAAAGTGTCGATATTTTTCACTAATTTGTTATATATTATTTAAATTTTAGTTTTTAAATGATTCTGAAAAAAATATTACAGTATACGTCTAGAGTATCCTGCGGATGTCTTCAGAACTTTTTTCGGACATTTGTGCTGTTAGATAGGTATAACCTGAGTTGATCCTTGAAATAGCATATATGGAGACCTCAATTAGGTATTTTCAATTAATTCAGGATGCAATGTGGATGTTCCAAGGATTACGAAGGGTATTCTATTAACGTTTTTAAGATTCTAAAATATTTCCTATAGGGGATATTGCTTAAAGTGAATATATTTTTTGTTTTTGTTTGCTATTTCATTTTTTTCTGGAAACAATATGAGAAACAAAAGAATATCCTCTAAAATGTCCCGTGTATATCCACATGGGACATCCTAAAGACATCCAAAAAACATCCTCAGGCGTTCGGATTTGAGTATAATATCCTAAATATGTCCTACTTATATCCCAGGATATTCAGGATATACTCAGGATCATCCTGAGGATATCTTGTGCTGTTTGGGAAGCGTCAAACAAATAATCCAATCTACCACGCAAATGCAAATATAACATATAAAGGGTGTTCTTAATCTATGAATATAACCTTCAAAAAACCAAAACCCACAACGCTGGACGCCCACAACACATGTCACATTGGCATAGAACATATTTGAGAATCGTTAAATCGGTGTTGCCAGCTCATGCTGTTATGTGATGCGCCTGGTTTGCTCTAGCCGTATTACTGAACGCGGCCTATAGTAAATTTTATACCCATTTAGAATAAGACCATCCTTATTTATTATTAATAAATCGGTTGAAACAAAAAATTACCAACAAAAATGAATGTCGTAACTAATTTATTAGATGTCACGTTTTTGAAGTTACATCAAATTTTGATTTCATGTTAATGTCAGATGGTTCAAGAAGCCGCATACGTTAAGTTACTAAAACGGCTGGTACCTCTAAATAGGTATTAATTTTACTATATATGCCATTGTATTGCGGTACGCACCACATGGCTGCCTGATTAAACTAATAGAGGTTGACGTTTGACAGTCAGATATTAGGGCTTGGCGCCTTTTATTGTATATGCTCGGTCTTATGTAAAATCCGATGTTAAATGTTTAATTATACTTAATAAAGAGTTACATTTAGCTTAAATGTGTTATTAAAGAACCCGCAAAACACATGCTATTCGACAAAATATGTCTCATGCGAATTGGAAGACGAAACCAATTGAGAATACCACAATTTCAAGTTGTGCGACAATTTTCATCGACAAATGTCGAATTCGACACATTTTGTTCGACATTCGAGAATAGACCGCCAGGGCATAATATATACGTTTAATAAAACACATGACCAGACTCAGAGATAAGGTGCCTACCGCCTCTCCATGCAGAGACTAGATAGACAATATATAGAATTGCGCATGGTCACAAATTCACAAAACATGCTTACACATATGGTGGACACTGAAATGAATTCTTAAATAATACCTTGAACAGTAAAATACGAGCTGCCTGATATCGCCATAACTCCAAATATAAATGTCTGGGTCCTTCGTGAGGAATAACTACTAAAAACAGATATTTGTTAGTATACAGATGGCACAAAAACAAAACACCCCCAGGTTCTGGGACTAGGTCGAAGACTAAGGACAGAAATAACAACTTGCCTGAGATCGTATGCGACTTTATTTCAGGTGGAAATTCACGAACACAAAACAATCAAAAAATTTCCTGACAGCCAAACGGCTTCAAGAGCACTTAGCTCTTACCGTGAAACGTCGAAGCTATTGTCAAACTGGAAGAAAAAGTCTCCTCAATAACTACTAAGTGTTTCTGTGAGTGAGGATGCTGTAGGCAGTTTTATCGGACCAGAATCTGCCATTTGGGCTTCTAACAAAATTCACTAGCACTGGTTCATTTGATGGCCTTTATACATATTTTGGAGAATGTCTCCAAATAAGTGTTGGAATATAGTGGGTATGACCACTGTTGTCTGAATTATTATTTAATGAAGAAGGTGATTCATGGCAAGGGTTATTCTTCGCTATTCGATATAAAATATCATCCACTAAATACATTAACCGCTTTGTAAAGTAGTGGAATTTGTTTGATGAAATTTGCCAGGCTGTGAGTCACAATATTATCTTGCGAGACACAGTGGGGTTCCGAATAGATCAACTAACTGCAAACCGAACCTAAACCAACTCACTCCTCAGACCTTGTAGTTAAAGTCGATAAATGTTTTCAGATAACGATTATAGAACTATTTCCGTTAGGTTCATTCAAAATTTTTTTGATGTAAAATATCTATTGGCGCGCCTTGGCAGTAAAATCGGCTGGATTTCTGTAAGGGCAAACGGCATGACCGTCTGATGCCATCGTGCTAGTGATGAGCGAAGTACGCGCTCGTTTAAAATGTTCAATATCGGTTCACAAGCTTTGCTTTATGAAACACAATCTACCGATTTAAACCAAATATTCGTAAATAATCTGTTAATTAGGCAATACAGATCACGTGAACTGATATGGCGATCCAGGGCAAACAATTTGGAAAGCTGGTCAGTTTTGAATTGTCTATTCGATGGTGAAAAGTATTCAAGAATTTTTTCGTCGATTTTATTAGAGTGTTTTATATAATATTGTATACCCTGTAGTTTGTTTCTTTGGAAACCTTCATTCGATTTTAACCTCATTTCAGAAATGGATGAACTCCTGGATATGAGTATAAATAGTTATTGGGTATTTTCACACAGTTTTTGTATCAAAGAGCAGATGGAGGCTTTCAAAAATTTACATGCTAACAAATATTTTGATTTTTTTTATTAATATATTTCTTACAAAAACAAATTTTGAAAATATCACAAACTGGACCAGGCGGGCTACAAAACTGTCACTGTTGAGAGAAATATTGTAGTGATTGAATAGGTGAAAAATACTTGACATCGAACACTATAAACTTTATTTTGTGGACTGTATAAAAATGTAAAATATAATTGTAATGGTATAATGACGTTCACACCTGGACTTGTTGTGTGTGACTCGTGACTGTTTCTGTGCGCTTCCCGGTGGTATCGATTATCATCGAGTGACGGAAATCCCGCACAGGCGCGTTAGTTTTCATTAGTGAACACTTAAACATACCGGCCACCTTGAAAGTTTCTAACTTTTAATTAATAGGCAGTAAACAGACTTTAGCGGTGGCGCGTTTAATAATGGTACCGGAAGGAGTTTTTACAGGCACTACCCGGATAACATTGTCTTTGCCCGGAAAGAGTTCAACAATTCGTCCAAGACACCACTTCATAGGCGGAACGTTGTCTTCCTTCAGGACTACTAAGGCACCCTCCTTGAGTGCATTGGCTTTAGGCGATTTCCACTTGCTCCTGGTTTGAAGTTGTGATAAATATTCTTTGGGCCAGCGACTCCAAAAATGTTGCTGTATTTGTTGAAGTCGCCGATAATGATTTAGACGGTTAGATGGTACTTCTCCGACATCGACTTCGGGAAGTGTAGCCAATGAGTCACCAATAAGAAAATGGGCGGGGGTAAGTGGAGAAAAATCCAATGGATCGTTGGAAAGAGGAGTCAGAGGTCTAGAATTTAGGCACGCCTCGACCCGAACCAACAGCGTGTACATCTGATCAAACGTTAGATGATCGTTAATTATTATGCGAGTTAAATGATATTTTACCGCCTTGACGGCAGCTTCCCAGAGGCCTCCCATATGGGGAGAGCTGGCAGGAAGAAAATGCCAGTTAATGTTGTCTTGACTTAAAAAATCACGAATGGATGAAAACTAGCTTTTTAAAAATTGTACAAATGCTTTAATTCATTATGGCATCCAACGAAATTAGTACCGTTGTCCGAGAATATGTCGGATGGTTTACCGCGTCGAGAAATGAATCTTTTAAATGCGTTAAGAAAAGCGTCCTTTGATAAGTCATTCGCCAACTCAAGATGCAATGCCTTGGTTGACATACACACAAATACGCACACATAAGACTTAACCATCCTGGCATTTCGAAGATAGCTAGTTTTGATCATGAAAGGCCCTGCGTAATCTACTGCAGTTTTCATGAATGGCCTAGACGTATTAAATCGATCAGCTGGAAAGTTTCCCATGATTTGAGTAGCAGACATTGGTTTGGCTCTGAAACATGTTACGCATTTCCGTAATACTCTTTTAACGGCAGAGGTACCGGCATGAAGATTATTTAAATGTTCTAGCAAAATTAGTGATTTGGTAAATGGGTGTTTGGAAGGTAGAATAATGGGATGTCTGTGATCATAATTGGAGTTTGAGTATTGTATTCTACCACCAACTCTCAAAATATTATCTTTGTCCAGAAATGGAAGTAAATTTAACAGTTTGCTGGATTTATATAGAGGTTGGTTGGACGACAATGAAGTGATTTCACTAGAAAATTCTTGGATTTGGACCAACTTGGTTAAAGTAACAAGGGCCGATTGCAATTCGTTGGTGGTCAACGGACCGGTTATTTTGCTCTGAGGCAAACAATTGTGTTTGAATCGAAAAATATATGCTACTACTCTTTGAAGTTTCGAAAATGAAGAAAACTTTTCAAATATAGAGTAATCGATGTCAGCTTGAGCAACCAATGATATAGAGTGTGCTTTCATTTCAGGAACATTGACGTTACTTAAATCATAGTTTGGAACGGGATGAAAGCTAGGGTTATGGAAAAATGAAGGGCCATGCCACCAAAGGTCATTTGAAATTAATTGTTGAGGATTGAGCCCTCGTGAAATGAAATCGACAGGATTGTCATTAGAAGAAATGTGGTGCCAATTAGAGATTGTGGTGTTTTCTGTTATTTCGACAATTCTATTGGCAACAAACGTTTGGAGATAACATGGCTGGGTTTTTATCCACGCAAGAACTATCTTAGAGTCAGTATAGAGGTAAACATTGTTTATTTTATTCGATAACGCAGTTTGAACTACCCTGAGTAGCCGAACAAGTAGTAGTGCTCCACATAACTCCAAGCGGGGCACGGTAAGTTTTTTGAGTGGAGCGACTCTGCTTTTGGCACAGAGAAGTCGCATACAATGATCAGGGGAATTGAAGGATCGTAGATAAATGCAACAGCCATAAGCTGCTTCTGAAGCGTCTGAGAAACCGTGAAATTCTATGGACTCGGAAGAGTGACAAACGACATGTCTTGGGATCAGAAAATTGTTGATCATTGCAATATTTTCAACGAAAACTGTCCACTCTTCTTGAAGCCACAAAGGTACTGGTTCGTCCACTGCCAAAGTTTTTGCAACATTATTTTTGCTTTGATTGTTGTAGGGCCTATTAGACCCAAAGGATCGAATATTTTGGATATGGTCGACAAGATATGGAGTTTGGTAACCTGAATGTTGATGGCGGATTGAAAATTTACGGAATATTGTAACGTGTCTTTGTTAGGGTTCCAAACAAGTCCTAACGTTTTTGTTTCAGCCTTTTCACAAAAAACCTGATCCAATTGTTGTTCGGGAATGATATCTTTAACGTTGGAAGCCCACTTTCTAAGTTCAAACCCCCCGGAGAGTAGAATGGAAGAGATTTCACTTTTAAGTTTTAAAATTGTTTCTAAAGAGTCTGTTCCGGTAATGAGATCGTCAACATAGAAGTCTTTAAGAATGACCTTACAAGTTTCTGGATATTGTGATTCATTTTCAATTGCTAATTCATGTAAGGCTCGTGTGGCTAAAAATGATGAGCTGGCCAAACCGTATGCTAGTCTGGACATTTCATAAGTTTGAATTGGCTGATCTCTAGATTCACCCCAGAGGATTCGTTGGAATCTACGATGTTCTGGATGAACAATCAGCATCCTATACATTTTTTCAATGTCTGCAGTAATGATATAGGAATGAAGTCGAAAACGAAGGATGATGTTGAAAAGATCGTCTTGGATCTGTGGTCCCACACCCAAACAATGATTTAATAATATACCTGAATCTGTTGTTGTGCTGCCATCGTAAACAACTCGAAGTTTGGTAGTGGTGGAGCTTTCCTTTTTTACTCCATGGTGTGGTAAGTAGAAAGAGATATTATGGTTGGAATCTGGATTAACTAGTGACATATGGTCAAGAGTTAAATATTCATTAATGAAGTTCACATATAATCGTTGGAATTCAGGATCTCGTTGGAAGCGTCTTTCAACACTGGCTAGACGTTGTAGAGCAACGTCCTTAGAACTGCCCAATTGATTTATGGATTCCTTTAACGGAAATTTGACAATAAACCTACCAGAGGGGTCTCGAGACACAGTTTCCTTGAAATGGGTTTCACAAAAATCTTCTTCTAAAGATAAATGTTTTTTATACGCGATTTCTTCCACTTTCCAGAATTTACTTAGTTGTTGATTTAAGGAAAGGGCACAAAATGTTTTTTGTTGTTTTTGAGGAGGTGGGAGATGAATAGCTCCCGCCAACAACCAGCCTAGTTCAGATGCTTGAAGTAGCGGTTTCCCCTTACCTAACGAGATTTGCTCATTGTCAAGGAGTTCGTAGAAAATAGATGCTCCTAGTAATACTTGGATTTCACTAGGTTGGTTTAATGTAGGGTCTCCCAATTGAACATGTGATGGGATATTGAGGTTGTTCAATGAAAATGGTAGATTTGGAATGTGATCTGTGATTTTTGGTAGAATGAGAAAAGCAAGTTTTCTTTTGAATGATGAATGCATGGATTTAATAATTGTTGATGATTGTGTGAAGACATTGATGGTTCCTTGTCCGACACCGGAAATAGAAATATTAACCTTTTGTTCGGGTAGTTGTAATTTGTCTGATAATTCTTTGGTAATATAGTTGCTTTGGCTTCCCACATCTAAGAGAGCTCTAGCAGAGTGAAAGTTTCCAGCACTGTCCTGAATGTGGACAATAGCGGTTGATAGTAAAACGAAATTGTTATTGGAGGAATGAGCAAACAAAGAAGTGACTGTGGAATTATTTGTTTGTGGGTTTTGTACATTTGTAGAAATGGATGTGGCAGGTGAAGTTTGACTAACCTCAGTAGAATTGTTAGTTTCTGATGTACTAAAAGGATGAAGAATTGAATTATGTTTCTTTTGACAGATTCGACATTGACTAGATTTACACTGATGTTTTGAATGACCGCGTTTTAAGCAATTCTCGCAAAGTCCTAGTCGTTTAATTGCAGCGTATTTATTATTAAGTGGAAGATCCTTAAATTTGGCACAGTTGTAAATACCATGTGCTTGATCACAATAGAAGCATTTCATGATATTACTGTTTGCGAATTGACTGTTTGATTGATTAGTAGTTGTAAATGTATGTGTACGTGAATGTTGTGAATGTTTTGAATGACCCTTTGAATGTTGGTAATTAGATGAGTTTGGTTGTAATTGTTTTTGAAGTGATTTGTTCTTATCCAAACTTTCTAAATATTCACATCGGCACACTAAAAAGTCTAAGAACGTCTTTAAGGTGGGTAAGGAACTATCTGATTGCGCAGAATTTATCAACGAGCAGTTTGGTTTAGAGTGAGAGGCTTCTTGCCATTTATCTCTCGTGTTTTTGTCTAGTTTGATTTTTATCAGTTGTATTAAGAGTCGATCCCAGTGCTCAGTGGGCTCTCCAAGAGCAGTCAATGCTCGTAGATGTTGCTTGAAAGAATCAATAAGCTTTCTTAATTGTGTAGGACACTCACTATTTGCTGAAGGAGTATTAAATAAATCGTCAATGTGTTTGTCAATAATTACGCGTTTATTTTCATATCTGTCTGTCAGTAATTGTAATGCCGTTGAATAGTTTTCGTCAGTTAATTCTATGTCTTGAATTATTTCTGCTGCTTGTCCCTGAAGCCTACCCTGTAAATAAAAGAATTTTTCTACGTTGGATAATTGAGGATTATGATCCACTAAAGCGGAAAAACGTTTGTAGAAGAAAAGCCATTTTTTGTAATCACCATCAAATTTTGGTAGATCAATGGGAGGAAGTGAGATTCTTGATGAAGAGTTTGCAGAATGAGCGCTGTTCAATGAGTGTTGTCTGGCACCGTGAAATTCAAAAACTAAAGAACGAGCTTTCGACACGGTCTTATAATAGCTGTTTTCGAAAGATTCGCGATTGTCTGACCCAAGTTCCTCTGGATTCAATGATTCTATTTGTGATTGGACGTATTCAAATTGTTTAAAAATGTCAGAAGCATGGCCCAAACGAGTTTCTAACTCAATGGTTTGGGCTTCTGTAGCTGACCTCACGAAATGAATAAAACGAGTTAGTTGAGCTACCAAAATGTCTCTTTCTTGTATCAATTGCATGAGTCTGTTGCCGGCAGCAACATTGCTATTTGTCTCTGTCATTGTAATGCGAATAATTGTAGATATGAAATGAAAGGTTGAACAAATGTATGCTTTATTTATTGCTATCTCAAAATGCCCAGATGAGAGCTCTATGTGCGTGCAACCTTGGATAA
This sequence comes from Lochmaea crataegi, assembly GCA_947563755.1. Classification (NCBI taxonomy): domain Eukaryota; kingdom Metazoa; phylum Arthropoda; class Insecta; order Coleoptera; family Chrysomelidae; genus Lochmaea; species Lochmaea crataegi. The sequence goes on along the minus strand of OX387437.1, from coordinate 12,453,544 downwards.
ATGAATAGTTCACAATTTCAAGAAAAACGAAAGTATGCAATTTTATTAGAATGTTACTAGATAACCTCTAGATATTGAAAAAACATTTAAAATTGTGTCGAATGATAGTCTCAAAGTACGCTTTCATCAACGTGTAGCTGATACAAAATGTGCACAATGATGCAATGACTGCTAAGAATGTAAATGAAATCCTGTATTTTTGTTTTCAACCTAGCCTTAAGATAGGCGAAATTGGCGCTTCATATATATAAACTGAATGAAAGATTATATACCCAATTGTTATTGAAAGCTTAAAAAGAGAGAACAATCTTTTCTAAATATGCACAATGGATGCTTCAAAGTAAAAACGTTTAATTCACAAATTCTCAGAAAAACGTTCCAAAAATGTTGAGATGCACACAATAAGATTTTTATAATAAACTGAAATAATGTGTTTTTTAATGCCCCAAAAAATGCTTTTAAAAAATAAAATGTAAAAATGTATTAAAGCTAATGGAATGCTTTTTGAATGCACAATGGGTGCTTAAAATGTGTTAAAAGCTAGAAGAATGCGTTTGTAATGCACAACGGGTGCTTAAAATGCTTTAAATTAAATGTTAATGTATTAAAGCTAATAAAATGCTTTTTTAAATGCACAATGAGTGATTAAAATGTTTCAAAATGAAATGTGAATGTAACTTACAGAAAAGATGTACAGCCGCTAGCACATGGCCAACGTGAACACAAACTCAAAAGCCTCAATAAATGAAAAAGGAATGGAAATGATAAAAAACTCACCGACTACTTAACGTCTGGTAATCTTACTTTTACACTTTTCTGAAGTTCATAAGTGACTTGTTAACTTGTTATCAGTCAACCGTAGAATGGCCACGTGGACGTTGATGATATTGATTTTTTGTTCGATGTTTTCTTCGCTTATTACAAGCTCGAATCCGTTGAGAAGGACCAAAATGTTGAGAGAAATATTGTAGTGATTGAATAGGTGAAAAATACTTGACATCGAACACTATAAACTTTATTTTGTGGACTGTATAAAAATGTAAAATATAATTGTAATGGTATAATGACGTTCACACCTGGACTTGCTGTGTGTGACTCGTGACTGTTTCTGTGCGCTTCCCGGTGGTATCGATTATCATCGAGTGACGGAAATCCCGCACAGGCGCGTTAGTTTTCAATAGTGAACACTTAAACAGTCACTTTTCAACAGATTTTTATAAATTGTATAGACGATAACAATTTTTTACATAACAAAGTGAAACAAATAATTTAATACAATATAATCAAATATCAAAAAGCGAAGTGATGATTAACTGAACGTAAAGCCTAGGCTGCCAATTTTTTTCTTCTTGTTGACAATTTTGCCCCATCATCATCGTCATTATCGTAATCCTCTTCCTCCTCTTCTTCGAACTCGTCCTCGTCTTCACAGCCTTCTCCCGTAAAGAAAAGTACCGCACGGGGAACGATCCTTTCACAGAAGTAGAGACCAATTTCGAAATCGGTGGTTAGAAAATTTCTCAAGGATATATCTACATCTTCTTCTTTCGTATCATCGGGAACGGTTGGAGGATTGAAGAAATTGAAAAAGGAATTGTTTTGAACAGTTTTGATGACTGTACGTATCACACCACTGCTCTTGTGCTTTTGTTTCTTCTTGACGGTTGTCACGGTGACATTTTTGCCTTTTTTCCAGTTTATTGTGCAGCCTGTACACTTGAATATTCTGGGACCTTTGAAACTGAATGGATCGTCTTCTTCTGGAGCGCATTTCATTTCATATTCTTTAGTTAATATGGTGTTAGTGAAATATTCGTTGGCAGAAAAGTGGAATTCCAGAACAAATTTCATTGGATCTTCCTCGCAAATGGTCTTGATGTCAGTTAAACATTTGATTATTGATATATCATGAAATTCAATTATTTCAGACATCAACGTAACATTTTTTAAAACGGTCAGCCAAAAATCAGGAACTCCCTTTTCATTGGTAGCGTCAGTTTTTTTTTCAGTATCATCCAACTTAATCTTTTCTTTGATTGCTTTGGGAAGATCAGATTTGTAATCAGATGGCCATTGAGATTCATCATCGGTAGGTTCGTAAGCACCATTTACTATTGTATTCCTCTTTTCGTACAGAGGCTGGTAAAATAACTTGTGATATTTACATTCTAAATCCTGCACCTCTTTGAAATACTTTACTTCAATGTTTGTAGTATCTAGCTGGAGTTTTTTCAAAGCTTTTATTCTCCTTTCAACTGTGGCTGGCAAAAGGGATAACATTTTAGCATTTCTCTGATTAGGGCAGTCTCCAGCTTGATCATGATCAGATTCCATGCCGATTTCTTTAAAAAAAATTACAAAAAAGTCCGAAAACCGAAAACTAAAATATGTCAAATTTCACACAACTTAGACATAATTCGAAAACTTCATAAAATTACTTCTCTGTTGTGAGCCTACTGAGAGCGAAAACACAAGAAAACATAGGAAAGTAAATATACAGTAAAGTATTCAAGTTATTACCTCGCCTACAAATATTTTGAATTTGCCTTTGCGCTGAAAGTAGAATCTACTTTAGTCAATGGAGTTTTTGTTTTGATAGGCAAGGCAATACTCGAGTTCATTATTTTGAATGTTATACTATGAAAAAAAAGTACCTGAGAAACCCTACAACATGAAGAGGAAGTTTCCATAGATGAATAAAAATAGCTAGATCGAGAGATAGTTCAAAATTTTATTGCAAGCATTTCCTCATATCACATTCATAAGTTTGACGAAAAATGGGAAGGAAAGCTCTTTTTTGTAATAATGTTGATGATAGCGCTCTGACAGCGCAGGTCACAAAACAGACAAACCTATAGAAGTGAAAGTTTATAGAATGACATTGAATAAAAAAAATTTGGGTTTCACACCAATCCACCTGAAGCGCTAGTTGCAATCGAGTTGTCGAAATAGACCTGGCAGCTAATGCCTTTAAGACGATAAGAAGAAAATATGTTAAAATTGTTCATCTTAGCTGTTGTCATGTTACATGTCATTCGTCGTTAACATTTTTCTATTTTTTTATTTCCATTCAAAATCGTTTGTGTTTTTATATTACCTGCCACTTTATACTTTTTGGCCTTTCTGCATTAGTGCATTACCGACCACAGGATTTATGATCATAGGTAATAATAATAATAATATTTATTCAATTCACTTTTACAAGATAAAATCATCAATATATAAATACAAATCGTGAATAAATATCAGATATCTCAAATAACCAATAGATGTTTTTTTTTAGATACTACGTTTATGTCCAGGTTCACTTTAGCCAGACTGTGTTCCTGGACACAATGGGAACTTTGATCCTTTGAGATATATTAAACTAATAAAAGGGAAATGGGAAAATGATGTATAGTTAAAAAATGATAGATACTAAATATAAATATACTTAAAATTATGCGATTAGAAGATATTTATTTGATAATAAAACGAATAAGTTGACTTATAAAAGTATAATATTAGTAGGTATTGATATTCGTAGCAGTGATGATTAATCAATAAAAATTTGGATTGGGAGTGTGCTTGTATCTGCTAGCCCGGCATATCTACAATTGAATTTTGACCATTGATGTAATTAGCCAGTGTGTTAATTTATTTTTGAAAGTACTTAGGCGAATTTCCAGTTTCAAAAATATTGGCAAAAAATTGTATAGTTTCTGTCCCAAATGTAGGAAACTAAGCTGTCCAATGGATTTCTGAGACTTAGGGAAAACTATATTGAAATTTTCTCGAAATCTTGTTGGATAAATGTATGTTTTGTTCATATCTATGGAGTTATTTTTCACTAAATATAGAAATGAGTTTTTTTGGAATAGATTTCTAATATTCAATATTCTAATATTTTAATATTCAATGTCGATTTAATTTGTACATTATTTTAATTATTCTCTTCTGTGCTATTTCTATAGGTTTAACCCCATCCGATTATGCCATAATTTAGGAGTGATTGAACCAAACTGGAGTACATGGTTTTCATATTATTTTTTTCGTCTAGTATGAAAGTCATTTGTTTGAATAAATACATCAATGATCTAAGTTTTTTAGTTAAGTTTTGAATTTGAAGATTCCATTTTAGGTTATTATCAATAGTTATACCCAGGTATTTTGTGCTGGTTGTAGTCTGAATATTATACGTATTATTTCATGATTCCTATTCTACATTCTGATGACAAAAACTAATTGGAAGAAGACATTACGAAAGAAAATAACTCTTTTTCAGTTTGTATTAGAAAACTGTGTTGTGTATGTTGCCTATTTTTTAAAAAGTGGTGCAAATTCTAACAGTTAATATGTTACTACCCCAATCCCATTAAATCAATTAGGTGTATGAAAATGAAAAAAAGTTTCTCATCTTAACTAGAAATTTTAAACAAAAAATAACTTCACTGTTAGTGCTTTAACCTTTTCTCAATGCCTGCAACAGAAATAAATAATACGTAATTTTACGAGAGAAAGTGAGATAGAAACATGAATCTCTACGATAGAAATACCTTTTCCTACGATCACTACCCAAAGTAGGCTTTTGCACACTCAAATCTAACCGCAAAGTTGATGATTTCCGCGAGCTGTCATAATTTGACATTATTGGCGCTCTTAAGCAGAAAGTAACTTTGGCGCACGCCTAATTTTATTTATAGATAAAAGAGAGCTAGTAGTTATTTTAATATAAACTGTAGAATAAATAAATATTTTAGTTGATTTTATAATATATAGTATTTTTCGTAATAATTTAATGAGAAACAGGGAAATCTAAAAAATATCTGACATTAATGTAATAAATATCTGACATTAATGTAATAAGTGTTGCCTACGTACATAGGTAGACGAAACTGCTAAGTAAAAACAATGGCAATAGGTAGACAACACAACATACTTGCAAATAACTTACGGATTATAAAAATCAAGTATGTTTATGTCAAAGAAAGAATATATATAGAATATATATTTTTTGAGATAGTTCTGTGCTGTGTAATTGTATTAATATTTAACTATAAGTCAGTAAGTACTTCAAAAAACAAGAAAATGGATAGACGTGATATCTACTGATTTTTCAAATACATAAATCTTTAAATCATAAAGTCTATTGTCATAAGTAGGCAACACAACATACACAATTAATCTTTTGTCTTCAAATATAGGCTTAATATGTCAAATAAACTTCCAATATTGTAATGAAAGTAACAAGTTTTTAATAAAAAATTAATTTTATTTTGGTGTGATCGTAGAAAAAATCTTGTGTGTATTTCGAGCAGAAAGTCCTTTGGTACGACATATTGCCGCGCTCCGCTGACGCGTCGCGCGGCAACTTTCTGTCTCGACTGCCAAAGTACTACTTTCTGCTCTTGATACACAAATAGCTATTTCCGGTCTTTCTTTCCTTCCTTATTTTATTTGATATCGATTATAATCGCCTAGTTGCGAAAACTACCGAACTTCTACCTAATAGCGAAAAGACTTACCGAATGCCACTCCAGTTTCCCTAAATTACTATCAGATAAATATTTATACTTACTACACTTTGACTAGAATTTGAAGCTAAAGAATTAGCATTTGAATGATCCAGAAATCCTGGAATTGGAGGTTTTGGAGCTGGTCTTTTTTTTCTGTTTCTGCCATAGTGACTTCCACTTGAAATTGATGAGTTCGAACCGAAGTGGTAGTTAGAATATAATATAGTCCTAAAGACTCCTTTGCTTTGACATCGCCACTGGAATTACTGGTAACACGATATTTTAACATTGATGATAATTTTTCTAAGTCTGTTTACATTTTTTTATTGAAATTATGCGCAAATAATCAAGTTTTTATTATCGATTTTTTATGATATATTATACGTGGTAGTCCAAAAATTATTTTAGATTAGTAAGGAAATATGAAAACTTCATATACGTTTTGTATTAAACGCCTTTTTCTTGTTAGAACATCGCGCTAAAGTAATGATAAAGTTTATTGAATTTATGCATTAGTTTATGGATGCATCGTAAAATTACTTTCAAAATCTGTATACCTATAGTTTATTCATAAATGCGGCAGAGTAATAAATCTTCGTGACTCTTGCAAAACAAATACAGGATGAACCATCCAAGTAATATTAAAATATTATCGTGAACATTAGTTTTTTTCTATTTCTATGTCTGCCATGTAGCTTCAACCCGTATCAGGACGAGTTTAGGGTGTTTTCTATTGTCAAGAGATTAAATATTAAGTTATGAATAAACTATAAGAGACCAGTAGCCCATGGCAGATGCAGGCTTCATTATTTCGAATGGAAGCTGTTTTCACGATCGAGTTTCTTGTGAAAAACAAGTAGAATAAGGCTATTCCCCAAGACACAAGCTGGATAATCGACGCTATAATGAACATTGAAATTCTTAGAATTCTCTAGAACTAGAACAATTAACTTATGGATGTCGTGTGGTTGGATGCATCCCATTTGTTAATAATTTTTAAACATTTTCGAATTTTTAAATCAAAAATTTCTCAAAAAATCTGTTTGCAATTTGGACTAATGGATTAAAAATACAACGAATTTTCAAAAATTTTTAATAGTTTTTAATAGTTATTTACCTAACGTGTTTGGGAAGTAGAATTTTTCAATATTTCGCATGGGCACACCAATTATAATGGGTATTACAGCAGTTACTCTTCCTAGCTTCCAATTCTTCGGAAAATTATTATCTTCCTTCAATAGCACCATAGTTCCAGTATTAATATTTTCGGAATGCTTCCGCCATTTATGCCTTTGCTGCAGGCTACTTAAATATTCAGAGGACCAACGTTTCCAAAAATGCACAATCATTAATTGTAGGTGCTTATAGCGGGAAGAACAAATTTTAAAGTTTTCTGGTAAGTCTGGCTCAGGTAAAACTTGTAACGATGATCCCACAAGCAGGTGGCCTGGAGTCAAGACTTCTAGATCTTCAGGATCGTCCGTAAGGGGTAAGATGGGACGGGAATTCAGGATACACTCTATTTGACACAAGAGAGTATAAAACTCTTCGAAAGTTAAATATATTTCTGTCAAAATTCTTTTTAAATGATGCTTTACATAACGAACAGTTCGTTCCCACAAACCACCGACGTGCGGGGAGACCGGAGGAATAAAATGCCAAGTAATATTTTTAATAGCAAGAAAATTTTGAAAATTTTGTTCTTGGCAAAAACTTGTGTATTCATGAAGTTCCTTTGCAGTCCTTACAAAATTGGACCGCTTCTAGATATAAATCTTTTGAGAGCATTCAAAAAACCCTCAGCAGTCAGGTCACTCACTAATTCAATATGAACAGCCTTAGAAGAAAAGCAAATGAAAATACAAATATAGGATTTTATGTACCTTTTATTTGTAAATTTACTGTCTTTTATTAAATAAGGGCCGGCGTAATCTATTCCCACAGTATGAAATGCTCTTGAAACAGAAATTCTTTCAATAGGTAGGTCGGCCATTTTTTGAGTTATATTTTTCGGTTTAGCCTTAAAGCATTTAAAACATGTTCTTATCACTTTTTTAACTAATTGTCTGCCCTTCATGGGCCAAAATTCATTCCTCAGATTGGCTAAGACAATTTGAGTTCCAGCATGTAGGCCGGTTTCATGTTCACGAATAATTATTAAATTCGTGAAATGACAGTTAGAACCCAATATGATAGGGTGTTTTTTATTATAACTTATATTAGCCTTGCGAAGCCTACCTCCTACCCGTAAAATGCCGTCGATGTCTAAAAATGGGTCTAAACCCAAAATTTTAGTACTTGTAGGTAGGGTTCTGGAATTTTTCAGATTTTGTATTTCAGTTTTGAATGAACGATATTGAGCCAACTTTATCAGCGCCCTTTTACTATTTTCTAATTCCGCAGAAGAGATAAGATTAGGAACGGACGTTGTACTTGGTCTATTTTTGATTTTGTAAATGAATCTTAACATGTACGCAACTACTCTTACTAAATGCTCATATTTAGAATATCTTTCCAACAGAGAAAAATCAGTATATTCATTCAAAGAGACACAGGATACGATATCCTTTGTTTCTGGTACAACGAGCGCATCACTAGGAGAAGATGGCCATTCTTCTTCATTTCTCAAGAATGGAGGACCATTCCACCACAACGGAGTATTAATTAAATTGAGAGGATCAGTACCTCGGGATACTAAATCGGCGGGATTTAATTTTGTAGGAACGTATCTCCAATTACAGGATTGGGTTAGGTTTTGAATTTGACCGACACGGTTTGCCACGAACGTTTTAAGGGTGTCACGATTTATCCATGCTAGCACAATAGTGGAGTCACACCAGAAGAATAAACGAGAAAATGAGATATATAATGAATTCAAAACCTTGTTGCATAGTTGTGCGGATAATAAAGCCGCACATAACTCTAACCTAGGTAAGGTGACTAATTTCAGAGGGGCTACCCTGGACTTAGCGCAAATTAATTTAACAAGAGAATTTCCGACACTATTTTTTGATAGTATATATATGCAGGCACCGTAAGCCAAAGTAGACGCATCGCTAAAGCAATGTAATTCAAAATAATTAGACTGAGGTAATAAAATAAGCCTAGAAATTTTAATTTCATTAACATATACTATGTTATCGTAAAATTCAAAAAAATATTTAGCATAATCATCAGGTAGCTTGTCATCCCAGCCTATATGCAGAGACCATAATTTCTGTAATAGAATTTTTGCCGTTATAATCACAGGACTAATTAGGCCTAAAATATCAAATATTTGGGATATTATACCTAAAATTATCCGTTTGCTGAGAATTTTTATTTCTATTTTATTTACCGCATATCCGAAAGTTTCTTCTTTTGATTGCCAATATATCCCTAACGTTTTTGTATTGTCAGAGGCCTTTATTAGGAATTGAGAGACATCAGTCTCTATAAACAAGGTTTCTAGTACTTCGGGTTTATTTGAGACCCACTGCCTCAAAGGAAATTTTCCCGAATTTAGAATCTTTATAACTTGTGTTATTAGAAACACAGCTTGCTCTATGCTGTCGGTTCCTGAAATCAGATCGTCCATATAGAAGTCTCTCTGAATAACATTACTTGCTTCTGGATGTATTTTTTCATTTTCAATTGCCAACTGTTTTAATCAACGAGTTGCTAGGAAAGAACTAGGGCCTAGACCATAAGTAACTGTTTTTAATTCAAACTCGCAGACAGGTTCAGACGCAGCTTCGCGCCAAAGTATTCGTTGATATTTTTTACAATCATCTGGGTGGACATTTATTTGTCGATACATCTTTTCAATGTCGGCTGTAAATGCTACAATATTTTTTCGAAATCGTAAAAGAATATTAAAAATATCTTCTTGAATTTTGGGTCTTACCATGAGAACATCGTTTAACGATTTACCTGGTATTACAGGAACCGTCAAATACAACTCTAACTTTAGTGGTCAAAGAGTCTGATTTCAGGACGCAGTGATGTGGTAAGTAACAATTCTTACTTTCATTGGTTTGATTCATTATTTGAGTCATATGACCTAATGCCTTGTATTCATTTATGAACTTAAAATATTCCGATTTCAGATTTTTATTTAGATTTAACTTTTTTTCTAAATTATAAAAACTTCGGACTGCTATTTCTTTGCTTTCGCCTAGTGAAGCTGAATTTTCTCTAAATGGGAGTTTTACTCCAAATCTTCCATCAAGTTCTCTATAATGAGATTGAACAAAATGCTGTTCACGCTCCATTTCTTCCTTAGAGTACCTGGGTTTATCCTCTAAAGGAACTTCTTCTATTTTCCAAAAATTTTCAAGTTGGTCTTGGATATCGGATCTCAAAGTAGAAGTTAGACATACAGATGCCTTATTTTCCACATCCTAAGTTCCTGAGACTATCCAACCCAACTGGGATTCTTGGAGCATTGGCAAACTTTCCCCTAATCTAATTTTATTATTCAGTAACAATTCATAGAAAATACTACAGCCTAAGAGAACATCTACTTTTGAGGATTTCCTAAAATTTGGATCTGCTAAGTTATTATTTTTGGGAATATTAATTGAAACATTAGAGAAAGTATATTGAGGGATATTTTCCGTTATGTCTTTCAATACAAGAAACGGCAGCTTAGCGGTAAATGAAGAGTTAGTGCTTTTTATAGTAGCATATATAGCTTTAATAACATTTCCAGCATCTACCGCCTTTGTACCTTTAACCGTTACATCTATCTTTTGGAATGGTATTTTTAATCTATTAGCAAGTTCCCTAGTTACAAAACAAGACTGACTACCACTATCGAGCAAGGCTCTACAACGTACAGGATTATTTTTATAGTCACAAATGTAAATTACAGCAGTGGACAAAAATACGAAAGAGTTTGGAACTGTGGTTATGGAGTTCATGCTCAATGAGCTTGATTGGTCAATTTGTGTGGTAGCACATGTGGTATTTTTCGAAATGTTGCTTTGAGTTTTGTTATTTTCTTTATTATCTTTATTTGGAGTATTAATATGCAATAGGACATTGTGTTTTTTATTACAAGTCTTGCAAGCAAAATATCTGCAAGATGGCGGCATATGCTCCTTGCGCAAGCAAGCCTTAGCCTTTTTAATACTACTAATTCTCTCTTGAATGTCTAGTTCTAAAAATCTTTCACAATGATAGATCCAGTGATCAGAGCTATTACAAAATATGCAAAGCTTTCTTATGCTATCCGTGGACGATAGACTCTGAGTTTTATTATTAATTTTAGGAACAATTTTATATGGTATACTGTGTTTTTCAGAAATACCCTTTAAGATACTACATCGTTCTTTCAAGAATTCTGTAAATTTATCCATAGAGGGTGACTTAACAGCATTTGTTTTGGTTTCCCACTCTCTCTTAGTGGTTTTGTCTAATTTATCGACTAACAAGAATAATAATAAAGTGTCCCATTTATCCACCGGTTCACCGAGATGATTCAGGGCTCTTAAATTTTTTTGTATAGTATCTAAAAAGTTGCGTAGCCCCGTAAATGATTCCTTTATTAAAATAGGTAAATCTACAATAAGTTGCAAGTGATTTTTTACTAAAGATTTCGAATCCTCATATCTTTCTTTAAGCAAATTCCACGCTATTTCATAATTTCTATCTGTACTCTCCAGATCCTCGATTAATTTCGCGGCTTCACCTGATAACGCCGATTGCAAATAAAAGAATTTTTTGGAAATCGAAAGATTTTGGTCATCATGAATAAGCGATTTAAATCTATCATAAAATGATGCCCAGCAATTTGCGTCACTGGCGAATGTAGGCAAGGAAATTTTAGGGAGTCTTACATTTTTTGAAGGATTGAAATTCATTGAACGATTACTACCATGAGAGTTCGCGCTGGATAGCCTATCATCCTCGGGTTCTACGGCTTTAATTTTTGATTTAGCTTTAGCTAATACCGATTTTCGAATTGCATTCGGTCATTAAAATTTTCTGTTATACTACCTGGATCGTCATCCGACATTTCTTCAATTTCTAATTGAATTGCCGAATATTCATCTAAAACACATTCAAATCTGTTCAAGCGATCCGTTAAAGTGATAATTTTTTCCGGATCACTTTCCAGTTCTGTTAAAAAAGTTTCAAATCTTGCCAGCGTATTGCTTATTAATATTCTTTTCTTTGATAATTGATTTAATTTATTGTGTTTCGGCATTGTCAAAGTTGTAAACGTATTGAAATTTAAAGAATTGAAGAGGAATAAAAGCTACTTCTCAACTACTTCCAAGAGTATTGGATGTAATAAATTTATTGTTATAATATTAAAAGAGGCGGTTAAAGAACTTCAGAATACACAAAATGACACTAACTTTTGTCAATTAAATAAAATAAGTATATTCCAAAATATATTTAATTATCAAGCCGACAATACTACATAAATCAACGATTTTTTCACTGCAAATCCCGTTAGAACGAATGAAAACTAAAATAAACAGTGTTTTGCTTCTAAACAAAACGGAGATAATATTGTAATTATTGTAAAAACGTGTTTATTATTATAGTAAGCCGTAAATATGAAAAACCGTTCGGTGATCAATTGTAATAAAGAAATTATTTAACCTCAAAGGGAAAATTGTAATTTGTAAATAAAATCAACTGAAAACCTACTCCCCTGTCTCATAGAATGTTTCGGGGTGGTGAAATAATGGAAAAGGATAACAAAACGGACTTACAGATATCTTGTAGCCTTTGAAGAAAAACTGCATCTGCACTTGCACAAATCCGGCTCGAAGGACCAAATGTTCAAACTACCAAGTTTAATTTATTTAAATATTTAGATAGATGCAGTAATATTGTCAGTGGACTGTAAATACTTTTTATTTTTTTGTAGAGTACAAGACATCAATGCCTTTTTTAGCTTGTTTTCTGTTTGGTCCTCTTCCTACAGTCTTTAAGTTCAAAAATTGGCATTCAATAACAAATTGTAAATTTTGAGGCATACAGTCATTGTACACAGGTAATGAAAAATGATGCTTTGAAGCATGTTCATTTAGTAACCCAATGTAATTTACTCCTGTAACTCCTGTTTTTCTGTTGCTAATATTGACTATTCCATTTAGAGTTCCAAATCCTAATTTTGATAGAGCTTCATGAGCAGACTTTTGTTTAGCTTCTTTTTTAGTAACGGCATATCCTTGTGCTGTAACTGAGCCTACTGTTACAGTACATTTAAATGGAAATGGAGGATTGTCAGAGATCACCTCTCCATATAATGGTGAAACTATTTGCAGGTGAACAGTAAATTCTTGTAGTAAAGAGACTGGTGTTTTAGTAACAGCCATTATATGGAGAGGTGATCTCTGACAATCCTTCATTTCCATTTAAATGTACTGTAACAGTAGGCTCAGTTTCAGCACAAGGATATGCCGTTACTAAAAAAGAAGCTAAACAAAAGTCTGCTCATGAAGCTCTATCAAAATTAGGATTTGGAACTCTAAATGGAATAGTCAATATTAGCAACAGAAAAACAGGAGTTACAGGAGTAAATTACATTGGGTTACTAAATGAACATGCTTCAAAGCATCATTTTTCATTACCTGTGTACAATGACTGTATGCCTCAAAATTTACAATTTGTTATTGAATGCCAATTTTTGAACTTAAAGACTGTAGGGAGAGGACCAAACAGAAAACAAGCTAAAAAAGGCATTGATTTCTTGTACTCTACAAAAAATCAATGCCTTTTTTAGGCTTAACAAGAAACACGTGTGTTCAGTTATAAAATTATTTAAATCTGTCAGTCTGTGTCACTAGTTGTCACCAAATAGTTCTACACACTAGATTTGTTCACAGAGTCGTCATAGGCGCATCTTCGGGGATTGTTTCCTAACAATGATTGAGAGTGATAGCAGTGATAGTGAAGCTAATAATTAAATCCTGTATTAATTGCCCCATAAATTTTCGTGTTTTTAATAACTATTCGTTTTCTGCTATTCCTTAAACTAATTGTTAGAAATTGTTGAAAATAAAATTTGTCAGAACTCTGTGTGTAACATAACCTATGTTTCACACTTTTGTTGCCAACTGTTTAAAGCAAATTATGGAAAAGTAAAAATATCCGGATGCGTAAAATACACTTTCCCACACTCCGGCGATAACTGTAAAATATGCATTTAAAAGAAATTAGTACAAATAGTATACTTACTACACTACAAGGGAAGGAATCTCAATTCTCAAGCACGCCCCTACCAATGCATAAATGTGAAAATTTTGAAATTCATATTCGATTTTTATTAGTTTCAAAAACTAATATTTAAAAAAATAAAATGCCAGTAGTGAAATAGTTAAAAAAAATGCTATATGAGCCACGGTAGAAAAGTGTATTATTGTCTCGAATACATTGAAGAGCTCTCGGTCTTTAATCGACCTCGACAATAATACCTCACTTTTCTACCTTGGTGCATAATTACTATTATATGTGTCACATGAAATGAAAGCATTGCCTCATATAACTTTACCGAAAGTAGATATATGAACGCACTTTTAATTATTCATGAACGCTCTCATTAGTTTTTGACAATAACTGTCAGTTGTCAGTACTCAATAGAGGAGTTCAGTTTAAGGTTAGTGTGACCAACAAAAAGTGGTTTTTATGACAAGAATGACAGTTAATGTCTACCATTCAAAACATAAGATTTTTGCAGGTTTTTTATCATTACGAACATCTATATTGCTTTATTAAAACAATGAATACACCCCCGAAGCGTAAATTTAATTTAAACTATGTGTCAATCTACTTTGAAATGTCATTCATAAAATTATATTTTCTAATATTAATAAATAAAATGATTTTGTAATTTTATCTGATTTAAAGTAAGTTTGAATTTTGATATTTCTAATAAATAATATTTCGATGATTGACCATTATTATTATTATTACTATATATCAAATACACAATTCTGTACTCGATAGTTATGTTTATCGATACATTTTACAATATTCATTCAATCTTTGATATAGATCGTGAATTTTATTAATTTCCTTTTTTTATGGATTGTGGTATTTATTTCTTTTATTCGATAATAACTATTCATTTATTGATAATTCGTCTCAATAAATAATATGCATTAAAAGCGTAAAAAGGGGATATGGAAAATTTGATTTAGAAATGTCGAAAAAATTATTAATCGATAACTAATCGATACAATAGGATGACAGCGCTCATTAAATCGGACAGTTGTAACTACAGTGAGCTTTGAATAATGTTTTGTCATCAAATGTTAAACAAAGTAGAAAATTGTGCATGTGACAGAACTGAGAAAAATTTGCAAATGCACGTGGTAGAAAACGATCACGAAAATGAATCCATCACTGCTGAAAATCCTCATGTGGTTATTTTGCACGAAAAACTTGAAAGAAAACAAGCTGATAGATACTTGCTCAACATTGGACTCGCTTACCACCAATTAGGATATAAAGTTACGATATTGACTTCACATTTCGAGAGAGACAACTTTTTGAAGAAAAAAAATAACGAAAAAAGCTAAATTAAGTACCTGCATATCTGTAAAGGAATGGTCTCTCTCGAAATGTGAAGTCAATATCGTAACTTTATATCCTAATTGGTGGTAAGCGAGTCCAATGTTGAGCAAGTATCTATCAGCTTGTTTTCTTGCAAGTTTTTCGTGCAAAATGACAACATGAGGACTTTCAGCAGTGATGGATTCATTTTCATGATCGTTTTGTACCACGTCCATTTGGAAATTTTTCTCAGTTCTGTCACATGCACAATTTTCTACTTTGTTTAGCACACAATAAACCCCCACATAGTAATGCAACTCCCATGTTAGAGAGTGGGAGACGGTTTTTAGCGACGCCTGCGACCGGCCGCGTACTAAATGAAAAATATGGATAGACGTTCAAGCAATATTAGGCCAGGCCAGGTTGTTGTTATAAACAAGAATGTATGGCAATTATTTTGAGTGATTTGTCAAATATATCAAATGCTGTTCTACTTCAACTTTAATTCATTTGCTTTATTCAAACACAACAGGTAGATATTAGAAACTATTATTTAATCAACAACATTGTTAAGTTTCACATTACATAAGAACCAATTAAGTACGAAAATAAATAGTTAGATATTTCATTAGCAAATGTAACAAATTACATTCTAAGTTCAAGTTTAAAAAAATGAAATTAATCACAAAATTGAAGTGTAAAAGCTAGTTATATTTTTTGTAAATTATATTATTTATTCAGTTGGGTTCACAAATAAAACAATTTTTAATTTTTTTAATTTAATACACACTCATAATAAAATATTAAGACAGGGGTTCCAATTGAAAAAAATTGTAGATGACTACATTATATTTGATGAAAAGACATTAGATTGCAAGCAAAATTCAACATGGTATTGCATTAAAATTGTTTATTTAGCTAACAATGAACCATGGACATCTTATGTATATCCATGTAATGAATTTATGTGTTACTTTATAGAACAAGATATTAAAGATGAACAAAATAAAACACAACTGTACCTAATTTACAAAAATGTTTTTCAGTTTATTATTCATCACTCTCACTTTCATCTGATGAACCAGTGCTGACAGTGAAACACATATTTTCCACCACATCATCTAAGAGTCCATCATTCCTCCACATTTCCTCAGCTATATGGTACACATGGTCGCAGTGTTTGTTCCATTCCGAAGAACCAACTTCATCAAAGGCTGCTCGAACTAATTGTTCTATTTGAGCAGCACTTTGAGAAACATTTTTCATTGCCACTTCATGTTTAACGCTACTCCATATTAGCTCAATCGGATTGAGGTCGCAGTGGCAATTGTACCACAGTATGTCCATGTTTTTTCAACAACTCATCCACATAGTACATTTTGGAAGCATATCATTTGTTGAGATGCCATTTGCTTCAAGCCATTCTCTAATAATATGCTTCCGAGTTGATTGTGTTGGTGGCTTATTAATTTGAACACTGTGGTAAGGGGCATTGTCCATAATCACAATACCATTAGGAGGTAAGTTTGGTATTAGTTGTGTGTTGTGTCTCTAACCAGTTCATAAAATTTGTAGGGTTCACGTCATCGTGATAATCCCCTGATTTGCTTTTTGACTTGAAAATTAGTAGTCCATTATCCACAAACCCATAAAGTCCACCAGTGTGTACTATTAAGTACCGTTGACCAGCTCCGTTGGATGTATACACTCCAGGTTCATCTTCCGATTGCCAGCATTTACTAATGCCATATGATGGATGGATATAAGTTTCATCCAAATAAGTTATTGGCTTCTTGTTGTGACCCAAAGCATCATTATCCCTCAACCTTCTTAAATAACGAGCCCGCCAAGCTACAATATCACTATGTTCCATCAGAATTTTTCTTTTATTGTGGCATTTCTTATACTGAAATCCAATATTTTTTGAGTACTTTCTTAAGGTGTCTGGACCGCCAGAGTAATCTACTTTATTTTTCATTTTATTTACCAGAATATTTATTGTTGGAACTTGTTTATCAACCGTAAAGCAATCATGTACGATTCTTTTCAAATTACCCAAGTCACAATCATCCAATTCTATTTTGTTGGTACCACCACTTTTTTGTTTTTTTTTTGAAGAGACCCCAGTAAAACACCTTCTTGCAACAGTGATTTCTCCTTTCTGATACGTTTTATGGAGGTAACTGATTTTCCTGTTGCTGCTGCAGCTAATTCTGTGGCTTTGTCCAAAGGGAATGACCACACAACAGCAGCTTTCTATCTATCAAAAAATTCCACAACGTTTCTAATAACATTGCGAGCTTCAATGTGAACTGTTTTCCTTGATATTGTGTACATTTTGTTGAGGAAAATTGAACTGAAAGAAAAACAAACAATATTAGGCCTGATGAATATTAAATGACTGGTTATTGTGTGTTGTTCTAGGTTATGTTTATCAATTATAATTATAATACCTACCTTACTGTGTTAAGTTAATTATCAAATTAGTCCTAATAAAGACTGATTGTCCTGTAATTTATGAAGCAAATAATAACGTATAAAAATATAGAAGCAGATTATAAAATAACAGCTGACATCAAATAGAAAATAGTATGCAGTCCAGTGTTGCCGATGTAAAAATAAATATTATCCGAACTTACAATAATTCAAATTATCAGAATTTGTCAAAATTACCAAAAGGACACAGTGTGTCTAAATAAAAGTCTGCGACCTTAGTAAATATTGAAAATCCCCAAAAACAATAGCTGTTTTATATATTATCCTTTCTGAAAAACACTGGAAAAACTATTCGGTTAGCGAAATTGTCTAAAAATCGGATAATTATCCTCACATTGACAACACTGTTACAGACACTAAAATTGATATGTATATTGATGAAATCACTCGGTCATATTATTTCGATTATGTTAACAATAATTACTAATGTACAATCGTTAACATTGGCTCCTGATTGGCTAGTTGCGATGACCTTTGTTTTAGTTCGCATATTTTCCGGGGCTCTTGTTCGCATCTTAGAGTCACTACTAACACAGATCACCTACCTAACTACCAACGGCGTTACAATTCTCATTAAATCCGCAATTTTAGAAGTGCTCTGGCTCTCCAGGTGGCAGTACCATCGCGCGTTCAGAGTATAGATAGGCATCTGACCCGTGGCGCTTCATGTGGCGAATTAATTGTACGGGTGGCGCCACCTTGAGAGCCTGAGCAGTAGCTCTAGCACCTTTGACATGGTTGTGATCTTCGCTAACAGCAGAAAAAGAAGATTCCTGTAATTTTGCAGTTTTTGGCGGCATATTCAAAATTACTGTAATTTTACTTTCATTGCATTGCAAAATGGCATTTATGGTCCATTTTTTGATATTTCATTTAAATCAACTCAACATTTGATTGATATTACAATAATAACAATCAAATAGTCAAGTTAGATTAAATGAAATATCAAAAAATGGACCATATAATGCCTGAAGTGGAAAAAATAAAGCAATAATCATCAAGTTTATATATTTTATTCATTATAAAAAAGTACACAATAAATAAAACGTTTTTTAAAATCTTTGAATGACAAACAGGACGAACAATAAATGTTAGGAGTTTAACAACAAAGCAATAAACTGAGTAAATAATCTCAGCATGTGATGTAAGGTAAAACGATTTTTTAAAGTAAGAAGTCTTAATAAGTTAACAATTATTAACAGTGATCAACGACGCAAAGTAGAACAAATAGTGAAACTGTGACCCTCTCACCCTTAGTATTGAAAAACAGAAAAAGAAGCATATTCTGGAATGCAAAAATAATTAAATATAATATAGTGAAGTTAAAAAGACACAAACATTTAATAAAAATCAATAATCATTAAAATAAATACTAAAATAAAAAGCGAGGAGATGGTAGAATTGTTTTCAAACAAATAACTTTTAGTAATACACAAATATGAGAAGATAATTACAAAATGGGCTAAAAAGGAAAATTAAACTAAAAATACCAACAAAATAATGAATATACAAGGAACATAAAAAAGAAACTGACATGTGTTTTGTATGATGTTGATAAAAGACCAATCATCAAGCTGATCTATTTCAAAATAACTCATAATGATCTTTTTTCCGGTCTCTTACGGCGTTTAAGATATTTATTATGGGCCAATTGAAATGGACCATCTCTGTTAATCACTCTCATGTCATTACCTTTCAAAACCCCTTTAAGATTTTTTATGAGGGTCACTGTCTTATGAAAATCTTTGCTGCACCGGCTTCTGCAAATAAAGATAGTAATATGAGGAAACTGACAAATGTATTTCAAAAATATTTATAAAGAATAACATTTTTTCATACAAATCAAAAAATAGCTTATATTAAAAAAACATGAAGCACATTTCTACAGTTTGCTAATAACACTGTTAACTAAAATGTGCACACCATTTAAAAAACTTAGTTTACAAGATCATGACTATCATTACTTCTATATAATTTATTAGGTAGCTACATTTGTATATTTTTAATTAGCTGAAACACACAATACATATGATTGTAAACATTTACATGTTTGGTTCTCGAAACTGCTTACCTTCGAAAAATGCTTGGACCTTTCTTCGGGAAATCCTTTTTTTGTTCCTTTCAGTACCTGTAGACAATTTATTCATTTACTAATATAATACTATAAAATATGTAATTTAGTTAGTTTTTGATGGGAATTAAACAAACCAAATAATATAACAAAAGGAACATACAGAAGATATACTATTTTATACATACCATCATTTGATAATTGCTCGATACTCTCCAATTCATCCACCTCTAACTCATTACTCGTGGATTGAATAGCTATAACATAAAAATTAGGAGTTAAATAAACCAAATAATATAACAAAAGGAACAGACACATGATATTTTATTTTATTTTATACATACCATTATCTGATAATGGCTTAATGTCTTTCAATCCTTCCTCCTCAAACCCCTTGCTCGTGGATAGAATAGCTATAACATAAAAATTAGGTGTTTATTTTTTCTTAGGTACACTGTACGATTGCCAAAATTATAGCTAATGAGTTGCATAAAACTCACCATTAATTAATATAAGTTTTTGTTGGTGTTTACACCTTCCCAACTGGCGAATAAGTTGCTGATGTGGAGGGAATTTCCATCATATCTACAGAATCTTTATATATAAGTAAATTTTTTTTCAAACTCTAGAAAATAAATATCTTTAATTTTCTCGGGAGTTGTTTCCTGTGAGGGCACCATAGCGGGGAACAAAAAATCGGAATCCCCTTTGGATTGTAATCTAAAAAACATAATCACATTTAATAACATTCAATAAATATATGTACAAAAAGAATTACATACCAGGAAAAAACAGGGATGGCAAAGAAAACCTTTTCAATAGTTTGCCTTCGACTACTTCTACTTTTAAAAAGCAGGCCTGGCCAAAATGACAAGGGCATATTCTCCAATGTTTTCGCCTCCAAAGATTGGTTTCCACTTCTTTCCAGCCAAACTGAACGTTCTTCTTCGAGGATGGGAAGTATAAGGCTGTATAAAAGAATAACTACTTCAATATTTTGTCACTTTTTAGATTTTTAGTTAATGAAACATGTTTTATTTTATAAAAATATAAAGCTTACCTGGTACACCCCACATTACAGTCCTTCACTATACATTGTCTGTAAATTCCACACTAAACAATAAACTAAACACACCCTGTCGACCTGAACAAAAAAAAATATATATATATATATATATATATATTAAAGAAAAACAATTTTTTTAAACTGAACTAACCCAGAAATAAAACTAATCGTCGTAAACGTGGTTGTTATTAGGTTAAGTTATTAGTGGTGACATATGTGGATGAATCTGGAATTACTAACAGAGTCACTACTAACGGCGTTACAGTTCTCATTAAATCCGCAATTTTAGAAGTGCTCTGGCTCTCCAGGTGGCAGTATCATCGCGCGCTCAGAGTGCCCATACCCTGGTGCCCATACCCATAGGTACTTTAAGCTTTGTTCAGTATGCAACCAAAGAATACACCGCCAGACTGGAAAACTACATTGAAACAATTATTAGGGAAATGGAAGGAAATTTCCCAAAATTAAGAAAATTACACGAGGATTACAGTGACAGCTTAAATGCAATAGATACTTTGAAAAAATCTAATGAGCAATTGTTAAATGAAGTTCAACTACTTCGTGATGCAAACGCCGATTGCAAGAAAAGTGAGGGAGTACAAAGCAGGGAAAATGAGAGATTAAAAAAAGAAGTTGGTGATTTATCAAGGCAAGTTGTGGTTTTATTACAAGAAGTGGAAAATTCTCGAGTGGCATCCTCGGCAACTTCAACTGATAACGATTTAAGTGATAGTTTTAATTCCGCCGATATTATTAGAAAAAAAATGAGTAACATTCAATGATATATCCGAATTACAAGCTAACAATCTGAAGCTGTTAGTTCTCGTTAGAGAACTTTCTGAACGTCAGGAAGAAGTCGAAAGTCTCGATCCAGCAGCGATTGCCGCGCTAAAAAGCAAATTAGAAGATTTGGCCCAATCACAGAACGAATTACTTGAAGAACGTGATAAACAAATTAAAATGATGGCTACACTCCGCAATCAAAAGTCGTTAAAACGACTGGAGAAGAAATTCGTGTAATGGACACGTCAGAAAATGGAGAACCTAGAATCCGAACAGAAACCGAAACGCAATTGGAAGAGAAAGTACAAGAATTCGAAGCGCAAGTTAAAAAATTAACCAAACAAGTCGACCACTTGAAAGAAGAAAACGAAACGTATCGTAAAGAAAAAACTGCAAACAAAAAAATATTGCTCGAACAGTTAGAAAACATGCGAGATGAAGTAAAGGAAATTACGCGATTAAACTGCAAGCTAAGCTCCCACGCGGATTTAAACGAAGAAAAATTCAATGTTTTACATAATAATATGGAAATTTACAAAAAAACAAATCACGGCGCTAGAAAAACAAAACAAAATCTACAGTGAATCGATAATTAAGCACGAACAAGCCGCTACATATTTGAAAAATGAAACACTCAAAAGCCAAACGAAACTATCTCGAGCAGAAGTGATGCTGGGTAATTTAGAAAAAGTAAACGCGCTACTGAAAGATGCCGAACAAAGACTGTTGAAAGAACGAGAAGCTATGAAGAGAAATTCACACGAACAACATCTTATCAAATCCAATATAGAATTAATTAAAGCAACTTTAGAAAGAACAGACGCTGAAGGTAAATTGAGATTAGAATCTAGACTTGATGAGGCGCACAGAGAATGTGCTGCGTTACGTAGACGCTTACAAGAAGAACAAGATCATTTTAGAAATCTAGCTGATCAATTGTCTGTCGGTAATAAAAATATGCAGACACGAATGGACGAAGAGAAAGAAATAGCAGAAAAATTCAGAAAAGAAGTAGCGGAAGTTAGGGAAGAACTCATAATAAAAGTGTCTCAAAACGAGGAGTTAAGTAAGAAATTGAAGAGTGGAATGTTTTCGGTACCAGATAGTAGCGCAGAGACCCGTAAAGTTAGAGAATTAGTACAACAACAAGCCGATTTACAAGCCGAAATAGAATCGTTAAAGAAAAAACTAAAGACCGCAAAAGATGCTTCTGATTAGGATTTCTATATAGCGGAAGCGTCCGAAAAACAAGCAAAAGACGCTATTGACAACAACGAATTGTTAATGCAAGAAGTGGATAAATATAAATCTCGAATTAAAATGTTGGAAGAAAAATGTGCCGAACTAGAAGGCGAACTATCAATTCAATTGGACGATCAAGACATTTCAAATGCTAATATTAAAAGTAAATTCACTCAGCTACAAGAGGAACTTAATATTAGAAACATGGATCTAAGGACCGCTAAAGAGCAACTAGAAAATGCTAGATCAGAGAATAAACAGTTAATAGAACAGCTTAAAGCTTCCGAAAATAAATATGCCCGAGACGTCACTTTGCATTCCGTGGATCTAGAAGCGCTTACCACGATAAAAGAAGAATTGAATAAAAATCTAGATCAATTGAATGCGGTAGAGGTCGAAAAGCAGAATGCGATTACTGGTTTGATTCAATCAAAAACAGATTGGGAGACACGAGAGCAGTTGTTTATAAACGAAAAGAAGGAACTTGAAGCTCGATTTGCCAATATGGTTGATCAAAATAGTTTGTTGTATGACCAAATACAAGCTCTTAACACTCAATTAGCGACTTTACAAGTCTTGATAACCGAACCACAAAACGTATCAATGGGAGATTCTTCCTTTAACAGATCTAAGACGAAATAAAATCTTCCGATCAATTATTAATTATAAAGTATTTAAGACAAGAAAAAGACATCTAGGTTGGGTAGTGGAACCGGGGTTTCCATAAACGGGCGTGGTTTGGGTGAGGGCGTCTCCAAAAGTTTGGAAGATTTTTTTGAAGATGATGATAGTGTTTTAGAAGTTGTGGGAAGTTGAGGAAAATCCTCGTCTGTGTCGTCGTCTTTCTTTATTCGTTTTGATCTTGCATGGTGATGATGGGATAGGCTTCCTTACCATGGGTTCACTTTTCACTTGGTGGCACCTGTCTAAGTACTAGACTGGTTTCTGAAAAGAAACCAACTCTAGGTGCTGTTTTTCGTTGGTTTGTAGAATTCATTGGTCAAGTCCCGGTCTATTTGTCAGACCGCGGCAGGTAATAGTGTGAGCCAGTAACCGTTAATTTTGCCACGTGCCTGCTCGTTGTAAAAACGAGTGAAGCAAGCAAAGTGATTTGTAAGCAAAAATGATGTTTTGATAAAGATGCCATGACAATTAATTAGTATCAAGTTGAATAATAATATAAACTTGAACAAGGACAGCTGGTGC
Organism: Lochmaea crataegi; assembly: GCA_947563755.1. NCBI lineage: Eukaryota > Metazoa > Arthropoda > Insecta > Coleoptera > Chrysomelidae > Lochmaea > Lochmaea crataegi. The sequence goes on along the minus strand of OX387437.1, from coordinate 12,429,687 downwards.
TGAACAGAGTTCAATATAACAATGTTAAGGTGACCTTGATGGCAGGAGCTCACCAGGGTATCAAGCTTGCAAAAAGAGGGTCAGAGGGTACACTTCCTGAACCGAGACTGATTCTTAGTAGGTATATCAACAACCATAAAAAAATATCCAATTAATATTATACCTCAAGAAAAAGAATGAAAGCAAACAAATATACAAAATTGCACCTTTAAGAATGCATTAACATAAATATTAATGATTGTTCATTTTTATATACATAAATAGCAGGTTCAATGGCAGAAATATCTAACAATACCCAGTGGATTTTACCCAAACAAAGAAATTTAAGTTTACAGTGAGATGTGGACCAAATATGCATAGTTTCAAATACAAAAATATTTAACATACCTTCACTATTAAGACCGGGTTTGGAATTTTCTAGAAGTTCGTTAGCAGTTTCAAGTTCTTTTTTCAATAGTTCAATACATTCATTTTTTTTCAATATTATCTCCTCGTTTGCTAATTCTGCTTCTTTATTTTTGGTTTCCAGTTCCCCGTATTGGTCAGTAGCAGTTTTTAATAGATGTTGAACCTAAAATACAATTGAATAATTTATAATTTTTTATTCAAACCACTACGAAAACTTTTATCTCTGTTAAAGCCTCTTCAAGTTCATCAGAATGCTGTTGCAATTCTTCATACATGGATTTATAAGCGTTGGCCATTTTAGCCTTTGCATCAATTTCATAAACATACGATTCATTCATCTTGGCATCTACTTCTCTTTGATTCACCATCTTTTGTGAAAGTTCATCAATTTTAGTTGTAAGATTAGTATTAAGATCGGTAAGTGATTCAATATGTTCTGTAGACACTGTTAATTCTTGGGTCTTTTGGGACAGTTTGGTTTCCAATTGTATGCACAGAGAAGTATTATCTCTTCTCATATCGAGCAGTTCTTCTGTCCTTTGATTAACTTCTTGCGTTAAACTATCAACTTGACTAGAGAGCAGAATTCTTTCTTGTTCTATTCTCTTCTCACGATATTCTATATTTAATTTTAGTGAAGCTACTTCATCAATCTATGAAGACACAAAACATAATTTCACAAGGTCTAATGAGTCACAAATTGACCACCAATTCAAAAAACACCTAGACACATATTTCAGACTTGCCTCTAAAAACAAAAGTGTATCACCAACAACTGCAACTCAAACATAAACTTTACTAGATCAAACAAAGTACAATATTAGAACATAAGAAGCAGTGATAATCTAAGAACAGTAGCAAGTGGTCAAAGAAGCCTGTTTGCCTAGGGCGTCAGGATTTATAACAAGCTGCCTATCACACTAAAAACTATGGGAATGGAGATCTTTAAAAGACAGTTAAAGCAAATGATATTTTCTACTAGATTAATGGCCCTTCCATCAATAGACATGCAAAACGTCTGTCGCCAAAGTTGTTGCGGGGAAATCATTTTGATATGGCGTTAATGAAATTTGAATAGAGTATAAATTTATAAAATACCTGTGCTAGAGCTTCACATTTAGCATTTATTGCAGTTTCTAGTTGTTTTGTTATTGAGTTCAGATCAGCTTGAAGCCTCTCAATTTCTCCATTGCGTCTATTTATCATTCGTAAATGTTCATCTTTTTCATCAACAGCTTGGTTGCGTTGGTGTCTATATTCAGATGCTTCAGCTTCCAATGTATTACATTGTGTATGTAATTTGTTAACTTCTGCAGTCAACTTTGAAAGTTGGACTTCATGTTCATTGATTGTGTTTGCTGCTACATCTAGTTTAGCTTTTAAGGATTGATATTCCAATTTAGATTTTTCCACTTCAAGTGCTGCATCTGAGACACTTTTTTCTAAAAATATTGAAAATTCTAATTTGCCAATATATCATAACAATAAAGTTTTATAATTTGATGTAGGATGGTGATAAGGAGAGAAATTGGTATTAAAATTACTTTGTGGATATTTTAACAAATTTCTATGAATATTCAAGCTGATCTATTTTGAAAATTTCTAATAAATACTTTGATACATCTAAAGACAACTTATAGGTTTTTTTTTTTATATTATTTAGTAAGTATCGACTGAGCCATCATATTTATATAATGTATGTTTACTGTGGTGACATTCACTGAGACCTAAAAGATCTATTGTGCCCATTTCATTTAATAAATACTGTAATAATTCAATTACCAATTTCAAAATAAAGTGAACATGAAGCAATGGTCGCGTTCATCACAACGTAGCGCTACCGAAGCGATCATCAATTTCCTGCTGAACGCGTATTTTGTTAACTGATCAGATTGAGCGCTGTGGTATCAGTCGCCATTTTTTCAATAAGAATTAAAATACGCTACACGCTACCGATTGATGATGCATTAACTGTCAATTTATGACATATGTTAAAAACATAATGTAAATATCTTTGTTCGGAGATATTTTAGTTTGTATTTTAGTGAAAATGAATGAACAGCTGGAGGTGACTTATGATTTTAATAATAAATTCTATAGTGTATCAGGAAGGTCAACGCTCCATAGTATGCTCCAAAGTGGTGAGTTCAATTTATTGTGATTAACTCGCATTTTTTAATGGTTTCATTTTTAGATGTGAAGTTTTGTGAGGTATACTTTGCAGGCTTAGCAAATCAAGGGCCAAAGTGCCCAGAGACTGTCAAAAGAAAAAGAAACATAAGTGAAGTACTGATAGAATGTCAAGGTAGTTATATCATTTTATAGAGTTTATACAGTGGTTATAGGTTAGGTTATCAAATAAAATTGAGTTGTTGTAGTTGTATTAATTGACATTTGTTGACATATATGTCGATGGTTTTATTAGGACGTTCAGCAGAATTACGAACTGATGGATCACTCTAAAAATCGCTACCTGATCAACTTTGTTGGGATGAACGCGACCAATGATTTTAGGCATGTCGATTCTCATAATTATTTTAGTTTCATTACAGATTAATAGTTACTATAACTTAATTAAAAACAGTAACTGGTTAGGACAGTAGTATATTTGTGAGTAAAATTAATTTGCATCGTTTCAGGTTGAATTGTCAGTGTACAAGGTCTCTGTGAGGATTAAAAAGCCCCCCAAAAAAGCCATAAATCATTTCGAGTTTAGTTCGCTTAAATGTATCGTAGTCGACGTTAGGGTATGATTGAGTAAACGGTATCAAAAACTCAACTTTCCCCTCTGGTCAGTGTCATTATACTAACTGTTGAAAATATAAAAAATCACTTCATACTTACCTAAATTGTAACATTTTGTTTCCAATAAACCTTTGTCTATCAAAATTTTCATTAACCGATTTTATTATTTTTTTACCCACTTCCTCGGGAACACAATAAACCCCCACATAGTCATAGATAAATATTATATACATTATTATATACATAGTAATGCAGCTCGCATGTTAGAGAGTGGGAGACAGTTTTTAGCGACGCCTGCGACCGGCCGCGTACTAAATGAAAAATATGGATAAACGTTTAAGTAATATCAGGCCACTGATAACAATGAGAAGAATTGGCGCTGAATTTAAATAGATCAAATGGCGGCAAATTTAAATAAAGTACTGGTTAATTGCACCTGTGGTTAATTGTATATTTTTAAATTCGTCAAAAATTGTCAGTATTTACATGTTTGGCTTATCGTTAGAACGTTATAAACGTATTTACACAATAAACATGTAAAAATTGACAATTTTCAACAAATCTCAAAAATAAACTATTTTTACAAAATATCGAACAATATTGCATGGAAAATTGAGAAAATCATTAGTAATGAAAAGGTTGCTAAGCCTCCAAATGGGAAAAAATTTAGAATCAATCAAAACACAAATTATGATAAGAGTATCTTTTATTAATATCATTCATTAAATAGTTTAAAAATATTTGATAGTAAAACACAAATTTAATATACCAAATAACACTTGATTATTTTTTTCGTGAAATTTTCAACCAATCAGAATACTGAGCCTCATAATACAGTGAAAACAAAAAACTAGGTATGGAAATAATTTCTTACGTTTTGTATTGAAAGAAACTATGTACTAAATGAATTTCCAATGAAATGAGAGCATCTGTTTTAAAAGATAGAACTTTCAACGTGTGGAAAGGTAATGGAGAAAATTATAAAGACAATGTGATTAAAACTATGTGGAACGTTACGGCAAAACAAGTACAAGAAACATTTGAATGAGTAATTGATGCATTCTCCAGTCCCATATTTTTAGCCGCTCTGAACGCAAGAAATTCAAAAAGAAGGGAACTTCAAATGTTACCGGACAAGAGAAAGGTTAGTGCATCAGCACCTTGTACATAGCAATGATAGAAGCGTAGGATGAAAATACACCGAATGGATTTCAAATAAAACAGTAAAAATCATCAAGCATTTTTTTTACCAGTAATCGTTTTTGTCTTGCAACAAATTTATTGTGTGCCATTAATTTTATTGGATCTATGAAGTGCTTGTAAGGTTTGCTTTTTAAATACCTTGTGAATTTTCCATCCTTCCCTTTGGCAATTAAATTTACCCCCTTACACCAAAAATATAAACTAATCCTAACTATAAATTTACACATTCGCAATCCTAAATCTGAATGTTGGGAGCAATAAATTGGAGCAAAATTAGTATGTTTCATAAGTTCTTCTACTAAACTTGATAAAATCAAATGTAAATGACACACTCTTGGTATTAAATAGAATAACACTCAGACACTAAATATGTGAAGAAAGTTCCAGGTTTTGTCAAATGTGAAGCAGTATATGTCCTGGCTTCAATAAAATCCAAGTCTCATCGGGAACTATGTCTGAATAATATATTTGCTTGACACTGATTGCATGTAACTTTATTTAGAAGTTTTTTAGCAACATATCCCGCAACGTAAGTAACTGTACAGCTTCCTACACGAGTGCGTTTATAATTAGAGAAGACCGCGGGTACATTTATTTTAATATCCGGGGTAAGGTAATGACAACCTGGTAATACCCCAGTAAACACAGGACGTCCAATGGATATCCACTCAATGTCCGTAATTAGTCCCTATGGACATGGACCAGAAATGGATGTCCAATGGATGTCCATTTTTGGGTTGTTCCATGGATATCTATTGATGTACATCCAGTGGATATCCATTGATGTATATCCAGTGGATATCCATTAATTGACATCCAGTGGATATCCGTTCATGAATATCCAGTAGATATATCCATGAATTGATATTTAATGAATGTGCATTTCTTGTCAAAATAATACCACAGATCAACCGGTTAATCTATGATAATCATATATATATATATATATAAACTATGAATATTGATAATACTCTGAAGCCAAAAATAGTGATGAAGCGGAGTTCCTGCGCATGCGCGAAAATATTCTACATGCTTAAAAACTCTTTGCGCATGCGTCTTCGATCACCTTTCTCAATCTAACAGGGAAATTTTGGTTTCAATTTGCCCATTGTCTCTTATGGAGTATGATCAATATTGATTGTAGTTAATACATAATATAATTATGCTGATAATACATGAGAATAAAAGCTGTTGATAGCACTGTATACCGTTTTCCACTCGTCGCACCAGGGCGAACTGTTTCCGACCTCTACATATATTTGTTTTTGTTTAACACAACTAATCAATAAGGGATAGATATACACTGAGTGCATACGTTTTATCCCAGAAGAAACGGCGTTAAAATTAGTATATTGGCAATACTTCTACGGTTGACATTTGATAAGTCATTTAACCATTTATTTTTGCCTCGCTCTTTCATTGTGACTCCTTGATTCTGTCTTTTTGAAAACAGTGTTATTAGATATTAATTTGAGAAATGTAAGTAAAGAAAAGTGAAAAAGTGTTGTAAGTGTATTGCAATTGTGTTCCACGGTAAGATGGAGAAAAGGGCTGTACGAAAAAAGTACCTGAATAAAATTTATAAACGAACAAGAAAAGAGTTGACCTCAATTTCTTTCTGAGACACACAATCGAATCAGTCTTCAAGTTCAACTTGTATTTCACCCCCTGCTTCGAGCATTTCAAACCTTCAAGTGAGGAACATATGGTGAGTTCATTTTAATATTTCCATTTTTGTACTTGAAACAATTCGAATTTCGTATTCTCAGACACCTACCTACAAGCTAGAAATAAAGCGAATAAGGCTGAATATGAAAGTGACCTAAGCTCATCTGACTGTGATAAGTTGAAGCGTAAAGTCAGTATTAGAAAAGTTGTATCATCGAAGGAAACGAATTAGCAAGTTCTGAGGATAATTCCCAGAAACGCTATTTAAGTCCACCTAGACTGTGTGTTAGCAGTGTACCAATCCAAACTAATAATCCAGGAGTCCCAAGCACAAGTAATTGTCCAGAAGACCCCAGCACAAGGAATTGTCTAGAATACCCCCGCAGAAGAAATGTATCTGCTGTTTCAGCCAATTCCAGGACAGATATGGCAAAACAAACTGCTGGTGTGTTACTTTCTAGTGATTATAAACATTCTTATATTGTCTCATATGCTGTATATATTGGCATAAATATATCTTATCTTAATGTTGTTTGTTTCAGATGTTCAAACCTGTTCATCTTGCCAACAACACAATTATGGTTAGAAGTTATATGATCCATACAATAAAATAAGCTGAAAATTTATATGTATTTTAGATGACGCTCTCAAAGCTATCCAGAAACAGCAGATACTAATGAGAAATATTCTTACCCAAGTGCTGGAAGAGTTACAACAATTAAGGATAATAAAATCTTCAGAAAAGGAGAAAAATGATGAGAGTACTTCAATATTCTCAAAGTTCCATTTCCGTCCAATAAGCGATGAGGTACAGCTCAATGATGTAGAGGAATATTTAGCAGATGAGAGGAACTTCATTGCAACTGTGAGTTCATTACTCTCTTCTTAATTTTATAATGTGCTTCATTATAATATATATGTTTTTAGATGAATGAATTATCCAAGCTGGGAGGCAGCAACATATATGATTTTGTCAAAAGATGTTTGAATTCATTATTATCGAATACATTTGCCGCAGATTTCAGTTGGCTTGGGATGAAGAAAAAGAAAGTTTTTAGCAGCCTAAAACTGGCAAAGGTTCTAATTGGTGAGTAAATGTTTTCAATTGTTCTGTATTTTCTTGAAACATAATATATTGATGATTTGATCTTCCAGGGGCATGTGACAAAACTTGTTTGGCTGAAAATACCAAAGCTTAAAAGGAAGCAAAAAAAAATGGTTAAGAAGTGCTAAAGAAAGGAGTGAAAATGAGCTGAAGAAAAAAAATGAGAGAAAATGAGAACTAGATTTTCGAAAAATATAAATTTTTGTGCATTATTCATTGGAGGCCAATTTTTTGTTATATGAATAATTTTATCATTTGTTTTTGTTTCATTTAGATATTCTCAGTATATTGTGTTTTTTATTGAATTGATTTTTGTTTTAATAATTTTCTTTTCCCTTTGACTGCAACCTCAAGAGAAAATATCTTTTTCTCTAAATTACCAGTTTTTTTCAATTAGCCATAGGTTATTTAATGCCCATAAGACGTCCATCACTGTTCCAGGCTATGTACATCACTAGTCCAGGTAACGTCCATTAGATATCAATTGTGGTCCAATCCATGTCCAGAATTAGTCCATATCCAATCGAAAATGTCCATCACTGGATCAGATAATACACATTGATGGTCCATATAACATCCATTTTGGTACAATTCACGTCCAATAGGTGTCCATATCTGATCGGAAAATGGACATCCATTGGACGTCCAAGTTGGTGGCCAATGGATATCCACTGGATGTCCATGGGACATCCTTCGTCCATCAAAGGACGTCCAATGGATATCCGTATTGTACCTGATGGATATCCAGTGGATATCTTATGGATGTCCTTGTGTTTACTGGGACTTCTCCAGTTAAAAAGAATCGAAGATTATTAAAAGCTCCCTCACTGAAATCTTCCTCACAGTTAGCCCCTGGTGAATGTGAAGATATAAAATTATTTACTAGTAGAGCATTAAATGTTGATATCGCATTTGAAACATTTGGAGAAGTATCTCGTGCATTATAGCTCCTAATTATTCCAAAGAAGTTTTCTAACGCATCTTGTTGAAACACTCTCAACAATAAAAAATTGTTGGAATTCTTTAATAACCTATTTTTTAGATATAAAAATCCACGTATAGTCCATTTTAAATTTGATAGTGATGGTACAGATTTAAACTTTTTAGTTTTAGTGTCATAAAATTTCATTTTATCCAAGTAACATATAGCATCTCTCCAAAATGATTCGTGTGGTGATACTAGTGTTAATCCTCCCTTTAAAGGCTTACTAGAAGGAGCAGTTTTCTGGCCAGAATTTAAAGAATCAAATAATTCATCCAAGAACAGTATTAATCTCCCTGTGTCTGCAGCTTCAGGTACCAAGTTAACTTGAGCTTCTAAAAAAAATATAACTAAAAACTAAGTTCACATGACATAAAATGCTAGGAGACAGAATGGTAATGTATTCAAAAGATTTTGACTATATTACGTGATTAAAAGTAGATGCTTAATGAGTTTTTGATCAATGTGTCGATAGAACAGAGGTTGTCATTACACAATATACTTCCTAAAAGAGAATGGCTTATATGGCAATTAAATGGTACACTTGATTTTCTTCTAGTAGATAACTAAAATTACTTTTTGATTCTGAAATATTTATCATTAACTTGTAAAAGCACAATTACAATACACTATTTAGTCTATAGTACCTCAATATATAACCATCTCTACGTGAAGTTGAGATATTTTTTAAGAATTTTGGACAGTTATACAATTACTTTAATCATCAATAAATAGTATGAAAAGTACTTACTCCACTCAGCAATTTTCAGCATCAAACTCCCAACTTGGTGACTGAATACTTGAGTACAGTTCTTTACTTTCATTTTTTTAATTTTGCTTCTTATTATATATATAAAATTAAGGAATATGTTAATTTTACAAAGCACAGTAAGCAAGTAAGTAAGTAAGTACGTTTATTCATCTCTTAGAATTATACATGCAGTATACAAAATTACTTCCATGAATACCCATGATAATTCTATTTATTAATTGTGATTGGGTATTCTTTTATTTTTTCTTATAGTTGGTAGGTACATACACAAAAGTTGTCTGTTACTGAACTTTTTAAGTAAAATTTAGCTGTTTCTATATAACTGTATATTCTTAAAGAACTATTAGGTATATTAGGTATATGTATTATTATTACCTGTCTGTCCCATAGTCTTCTATACCTTCGATAATATCCGACTTTTGTTTGTATTGAACATTTGTAGCCAAATACATCTCATCAAAAATTAAAATGCAGTTTCTATCTTTTACTGTCATCTTTTGAATACCCTGTTTCATACTGTCAAACATAACTTTGTTAATACCAGGGCTTAAGGGTATTTTATTCAACAAAGCAGTTAATGTCCGTTTTGATGGCAAAGAAAACATTTTAGATAGCATTCTGTATCCCTTTCCACTGCTCTTAAACAATGTCAGTGCCAAAATTTTCTCCTCCTCGGTAAATCTTCTACCTTTGGGATGTTTGGTCTGTAATCGAATTTGTGACATGATAAATGTGTAGGTTGCAGAATTAACAAGTGTTGCCAACTTTTTAAATTGTCCAGTTTCAGACAATGTACTTGCAAGGGAAAGTCTTTGTCGATAATCAGCTACCTTCTTGGTTAGTTTTGCAAGTTTATTGCTGGAATCGATTACTTTCCTATACAGTTTTTTGTCTTTTGGCGTCAGAGAATTTTGTCGTGTAACATGGAAAAAATTTAAAATGTTCTGTCTTCTTAGCGAGCCTAAAAACAAATTACCACCATTACTTGAAAACTGTCCTGTTAAAATTCAGAAGGCATAGTAAACTTAAAAATTGAACTTAATGCCTTTCATAAATTAAAAAAATAAGGTGTATACATAAATTATACATGTACTCTATACTTACTTCCAGATGAAACCCTAATGGGTGACTTCTGAGGTGTTCTGTAAATAGCTTGATTGTTGTCAGGTTCATTCTCCACATCGCTATGCTCTTCCCCTAAACTATCTTGCACCTTAGTATCAACAAAACTACAGCTCTTAGATGTCGATGGCTGGTTTATATCTATAAATAAATATATTTTTTGTTAATACAAAACAACTTGTTTATCATTTTATTATCAACAATCATTACCTCCAATATCAACAAACTTTTTAAACTTTTTTGATGGAGATTCCTGTAAGTCGGCATTAGTGTCACTACCTGGACCCCAATTCTTGATCCTTCGCAACACTCAAAGTTACTCGCTTCCTAACGAATTCGTTAAAATACTATTCTTGAGCGCTCTCTCCTTTGCGCATTCGCTTGATAGTGTTCGTTATGCAGCGAGTACATTTTTGTACGTGATAACTGTAGAAACTATTTATATTTATACTGCAAGTGATAAGTGATACCACGCGCATAGTTAATACTATTTTTTATAGAAAAATTTCAAATTGTAATTGTGTTTGAGTAGGTAATTGAGGATGGAAGAACTTGTGAATTTAATGTTACTGGAAAATTTAGAGCTGCCGGCAATAGAAGTTCAAAATTTCCGGGTTTTGCGCAATCCTTCGAATCCTTTCAGGACAATGAATCATTTTCTCCGCAGCGAGATATTTGCCAATTCAGTCCAGTCTTCCACGGAATCTTCAAAGTTATTTGTGAATTTTCAATTTACCACCAATTATTTGATCCTTCCCTTGGAAATACTATAATATTATTTTTTTGCTTTTCCGAAGCTTTTCCTCCGCGTAATACATTATTTAGAATGGTTTGATCCATTTTGGACAACTCTTTTAAACAGACATACATAAAACATAACCATAAAATTGGAAAAATTTGACAGCGTCAAGAAGAACGAAAGCTTCATTTACGGTATTGCCAAACTTCTCATTTCGCTTAAGGACACCCTTTAACGAATCACCTCAAGAATTGCATAGTTGTAAAGTCTTCGCTAACTACTGCTCGTTATGCAGCGAATTCGCTCGATAGCGAGTGATGTCAAGAATTGGGCTCCTGAAAGAAAAAAAGTTAAATAAGTTAATAGTATGAAGTAAATATATTGACCTCAAGTATTTATTTACTTACTTACTGTAGCAAAATGAAACAAACTAAATAAGTTATTTAGCTTTAATTAACTTCAATCCGACTTAATATAAAATACACATGACACGACTTGTCAATCAATTTAAAGAATAATCATAGACATTAATAGTAGGTGACAAGGAGGTTTATACGTCATTCTCCCCGTCTATGTTTTTCTCCTCCTACCACAAAGTCGTGTAGATGAGAAGGTAGCCGGCGATTCCTCTTGGGTCTTTCGTTGGCAGGTGTTTCTCCCCTAACTTCTTGTGAAGTGCCCGGAAGATTCACGTCTTGAGGATCTGGAGTGGGGCCGTCCGCGTTCACTGAATGAAAGGATTCATCAAAGGAATCATCTTCAAATGACTCTTCAATTGAAGAGCGAGAATCGTTCGGAAGCGGGGCTAAATGCCTATTAGACACTGTACTCTCCGTGCCGTTCGACCTTCGAATTACGGAATAGTGTGGATTATAGTCAAGCAGTTCAGCTTCTTCCACCAAGGGATCGTTTTTTGAGCGAACGTGATTTTTAACGAGAACCGGTCCTGGCGCTAGCCATGTAGGCATTGATTCTCCATTGGGCGACCTCCGCGGATGTTTGAAAAGTCTCTCGTGAGGCGTCTCATTGGTAGATGTGCAGAGAAGTGATCGAATGGAGTGAAGAGCGTTCTTCAAGACTCGTTCCCAGTGTTCTACTGTTATGTTGTTGGAACGCAAGCTGAGTTGTACTGCACGCCACGGAGTACCATTAAGGCGTTCTACTTGGCCATTTCCTCGTGGATTGTACGGAGTAGTTCGGGAAGAGGCAACGCTGTTAGCTCTCAAGAAAGTTTTAAGTTCTTCTGACATAAAGGAGCTTCCTCTGTCGCTATGGATGTACAGCGGATGTCCAAACGTACTAAAAAGGTCTTGTGAGCATTTGATGATCGTTGCAGATGGTGAGTAAATATTTATTCTCCGATTTTGATGGAAGAGGCCCTTTGAAGTCCAAATTCAGCCTTTCAAAGGGACCCAACGCTTTTATTAGTTGTCCTTTTGTTGTCATGAAGCGTGGTTTAAGTTCAGCACATACTCTACAAGAGGTCGTCATAGTCTTTATGTTATTGATCGAGTACGGGAGGTTCTTTGAGCGTACCCAGTGGTACATCCTCGTTATGCCAGGGTGACATAGTAGAGCATGTAACTCATATAATTTATTATTACCCATGAGTGCGCAGACTCTGGATAGTGCATCTGCTGCAGTGTTTTGGGAGCCAGGTCGATAGATGATATCGTATTTAAAACAGGAGAGCTCAAGACGCCAGCGTTGAATTTTTTCATTTTTAATTTTACTAGAGTGGTTTTGGTTGAACATGAAACACACGGATTGTTGATCCGTTATCAACATGAAGTATTTCCCCATCAGGAAATGCCGCCACTTTCTTAGGCTTTCCACAATAGCGTATGCTTCTTTTTCAACCGATGGGTGTCTACGTTCAGCATTCGATAGTGTCCTGGAGAAGAATGCCACTGGTCGGCCTTTTTGAGAGAGCGTGGCAGCTATCGCATACTCTGACGCGTCAGTTTCAACAGTCAGTACCTATCTCATCTCCATCAATTGCTACCAGTGAAGCTTTACAAATATCTGACTTTAATTGCTCAAACTGGATAACGGCACTTTCAGGTAACGGGAAACTGCTTACGTTCGTTAAAGGCTGTAGTTTAGTCGAAAAATCTTTCACCCATTTTGCGTAATGGGCAAACAGCCCTAGAGCGCGTTTCAGCTCAGCAGTGTTCGTGGGGACTGGTAGCTGTAGTAGTGGTTGGAGACGTTCTTTGTCTGGTTCAATGGTTTTATTTTTGATCGTGTAGCCCAACAAACTTATGGTCAGCTGACGAAATTTACATTTTTGATCATTCAAAGTTAGGTTGCACCTTTTTGCAGCAGCTTGAAAGTTCAGTAGGTTCTGATCGTGATCGCTGTCATCTTTTCCGCATACGGTGACATCGTCGAGGTAAGTAAAAGTCCCTTTAAGCTTTTCCTTTTCTATTATATATTCGAGCGTACGCTGAAATGCTGCGACACCGTTGGTGACTCCGAATGGGATTCTCGTAAATTGATAGAGTTTTCCTGCTGCTTCAAATGCCGTGTACGGTTTTTCACTCTCTTTAATAGGCACTTGGTGATAGGGGCTCTTTAAGTCTATCTGACTGAAGACACTGAATTTCGCAACTTTCGACACAATGGTCTCGATATGAGGTAACGGGTATGCGTCCAATTCTGTAAACTTGTTTACGGTCAAGGAGTAGTCGATCACGAGCCTTTTTCGGTATGCCCCTCCTCCTGCTACTAAGACCTGCGCACGCCAAGGTGATATGCTCGGTTCTATTACGCCGTCTTCCAGTAGCTTCGAGACTTCTTCCGTGATGAATTTTTCGTCTTGTTCACTATAATGTCTGGATTTCACGGCTATAGGTTTGATATCCGGAGAGAGGTTAGTAAATATTGAGGCGGGGGGCACTGAAGCTTGCATTACATTGCAGACCAAAGGTTCTTTAGATCCTCCGAAGTTGAATTAGAGACTGGAGTGTTCTTTAAGTATATCATGGCCTATGATAACATCAGCACAAAGGTTGCTGACGACGAGAAATGGCCTGAGTTTGTGTGAGCATTCGTTCATAGTTACAGTTGCAAAGCAAACACTTCTTACGAAAGATACGTTATTTTGAGAGGCTAATGTGACAGTCTGTTTGTGAGGTTTCAGTTTCAGCTGCATTAGTCTTGCTATCTTCTCGTCTATAAAGCTCACTGAACTTCCCGTGTCAATTAACGCGTCGGCGTGATAGTTGTTGAGAGTTACGGGGATAGTAGCCTTTGAAAGACTCGATGGAGAGGCAGCTGAGACAGCATTAGCAACCACTTCAGACTCATCCGAGTCCGAGACACATTCTTCAACGGTAACGGCGTTATTAGTAACCTTCATAGCTCTACATACATTAGCAAAATGTCCCTTCTTGGAGCATAGTTGGCACTGGGCGCTGAAAGCTGGACATTTTAGTCTTCGGTGTGATGTAGTTCCTCCGCAATAGAAACAGGTCCATTTACTTGGCTCTTCCAAAGTAGCTCGGGGATTCTGGGAGTTTCTAGTCGTGCGTCTTGATAATGACGGCACTGGTAAAGCATTAAGATTTATTTCATTCACTCCGCTGGTCATGGCCCGGGAATCCCTTTCCGCAGTTTCCACGGAGAGAGCTTGATCGAGAGCTTTATCTAAGGTGAGAGAGTTTTCTTGAAGTAATTTTTCCCGGATTTTCAGTGATAGTATTCCAGATATAAATGCACCTCTTATAGCTTCTTCTTCATGCGTTGTAGCAGAGACAGCTTCGAAGCTACAATCGCGGGCTAAGAGTCTGAGTGACCTTCCGTAGTCGGATATAGATTCGTCAGGCTTCTGCTTACGCGTGGCTAGTAAGTGACGAGCTAGTATAACATTCTTTGGTTTGAGGTATATTTTATCAAGTACCTTCATGGCATCATCATAGGTGAAAGTATCACGTACGTGCGGAAAGATATGCGCTGATAAATGATTCATCAAAAGTTTAAGCTTTATGGAGTCGGTACCTTTAGGAATCTCTTCGAGTATAAAATTGTCAAAAGTATATTTCCAATGGGTCCACTTTAGGTCCGCTTCTGTTGCGGTGGGATCCACATCGAACTTCTCGGGTCGTAGGTACCTTGCCACATTGGGCGGGAGTTTCGTATCAGTGTCGGTCATATTAAGTTAATTAAATTGTAGCAAAATTAAACAAACTAAATAAGTTATTTAGCTTTAATTAACTTCAATCCGACTTAATATAAAATACACATAACACGACTTGTCAATCAATGTAAAGAATAATCATAGACATTAATAGTAGGTGACAAGGAGGTTTATACGTCACTTACCTTGCAAAAATAAAGCTGGAATGGCTGTTCTCTTGATTCCTCTTTTTCCAACTTCGACTACCTATATCGTTTTGTCTAAAGTGTCTGGAACACACACGAAAATTTTTGTGCACTGTTTCTGGGGCGATACTCGTACATTTTTCATTTTTTATGACTTTCAACTATTCATCAAACATATCCAATTCATTTTTTGGGTTTGGAAAGCGATACTTGCTACTGATTATATCTGTACATCCATCCTGGGACACAACATTTTTTCTTCTTTAGCGATAAAGCCATGTTACGATGCACTTTTAACAAGTTTGTGGAAAATGCCGTAAAATTAAAAACTATATAAACACTAAACTACCAATTATTATACTATTACAGAATAACAACTACTATACTAAGAATTAAATAAGAAAATAATGTATAAACAGTAAACAATCGATCACCTATCACCTTTGTTTAACCACAGTCTGAAGCATGGTCTGGTCTGAAGTTATTAGAGAGTTTAAGTGATGTCACGAACGTTAACGTAAACGTGTAAATTGACAGCTGCTCATGCGCAGTAAATAAATATTCACGTTAAGGTTTACGGGCCTCCGTTAACTTACGTGCTCCCACGTAAACGTCTAACGTTAATCGATGCTGTCCGAAGCCCTACCGGAGATTACCGATTCCCATATTTTGTTATTAAGTGAGTTTATCTATGATTTGGATCTTGTTCTGTGATTGAGGATGAAATAGATAATAACAAGAATTATTAAAATGCAAATTTTCGTAGAAAATTAAAAAACAAAAGGTTAGGTTTGTTAATGTGTGTAAACAAAACTTTACGTTAACGTTCGTGACATCACTTAAACTCTCTTTTATACAATCGAACGTAAACGTAATATTCTTGCGTTAACGTTAACGTTCGTGACATCACTTAAACTCTCTATTATCAAATTCAACCTAACCTAACGCATCCTTTATCTATGGTTATTATTTCTTACTGATTCTACAGGTTGCTGTAATCTGTAAAGCTATTCTAGTGCCATCCCTTGACCGGCCGTGGTATATTAGGGATGCGCGATACTATCCGATATTCCAGTGTATCGATACTTTTACTTCCGATACTCGATATTTTGTATCGATACTATGCTTTTCGATGCATTCCAAGTATCGATAAATTTGTAGTGTATCGATACGTTGCGATACGGGATATTTAGTGGTAGCGGCAAGTGGCGTTATATATAGTGATGAGCGATATCGTGATTTTTTAATCACGTTGTGAAATGATATCGTGCTTTTTTTAACGAAACTAAAAATAAAAAACGAAAAATGTGCAGTTTTTTGCGTTTTTCGAACTAATTTTGAGGTTATGTGGAAAAGTCACTGATGTAAAAGTTGTAGATTTTCCCAAGATCTACAACTTTTATAATCAACTTTTTATTCTAGGAACTTTGGCCGGAAATCGCAATAATGTCTTCGTCGTCAAAATTAGGAAAATCTCGGATCGTTCACGTATCGATACTTCGAGTATCGATAAATTAATATTCGATATTCTACTGTATCGATACTTTACGTTCCTATCCGTATCGATACCTAATATCGATACTTTCTAGTGTATCGCGCAACCCTACGGTATATTCAAGTTTCTTTACTATGTGGTATGGAGGGTAGAAGGATAAGGAGCACCATCTGAATGTATTAAAAAGTGTCCATCGAAAGGAAGCAAATTAAGATGGCGCCATAGTAGAAAGTGGAAGGATTTTAAAAACAGCGCCATGAATTATTAGAGTAAGATACAAAATTAAAAAAGGAAATACTGTTAATATTATCAGATCGTCTAACTACAAAAAACTTCCCTTCGTAATAAAATAATGACTTTGTCTAATTATAATTTTATTTCAATCAAATTGACATATTTTATATATTAACTACGTAACTCACTCATTAACTTATTTCAAATACAGGATGGTAAATTACTTAGATGTATTCTTCATTCTGCTTCAACACCTTCCCTCATTGAGTAATTTGCCAACCCCATTCCAAAAAGTAATTTTTTCAATCTGTTAGAAAACAGTGGCTTCGTCATAATATCGGCTAATTGATTTTCAGATGACACCTTTACTACTTCAAGTGATCCATCCAACACCATTTCTCTAACAAAAAAATGTCTAATATGTATATGTTTAGTCCGACGATGAAACTCGGGATTCTGCGTTAATCTTATGGCAGATTCATTGTCCACATGTAGTGTCGGAACCAAGTTAACGCCTGTTAATTCCATAAATATTCTTTTTAACCAGACTATTTCTCGTGCAGCGTCACTTGCAGCTACTATTTCTGCCTCTGTTGTCGATGTGGCTACTGATGTTTGTCGCTGACTGAACCAAGATACAGCTGCTCCAGCATAAAGACACAATACCCCAGATGTCGATCTTCCGGTAGTAATATCACCTCCATGATCAGCATCACTATAGCTTGTTAACTGAGGTTGTATTTCTGGCTTTTGCATATAAGTTAAGCGATAATTTATTGTACCATTCAAATAGCGGAATATTCTCTTAACTTTCACACAGTCGTTTTGACTTGGATTTTCTAATTTTCTGGATACAACACTAACAGCATAAGCTATATCTGGACGTGTACCCGTCATTAGGTACATAAGAGCACCCACTGCTTCGCGATATGGAAAAGAAGTAATCGATTCCGTTTCACTAGTTTCCTTCCCTAATTGGATGGCTTCTTTTACAATCGGGGTCGAGACCGGTTTGCTATTTTCCATGCCAAAACGTTCTAGCACCTTTTTTGTATAAGCTGACTGGGTAACACTTATTGAGTCGTCTTGATTTTTCTCTATTTCCAAACCTAAGAAATATGTAGTTGGTTTAACTGTTATTTTAAACTTCTCCTGAAGTTTCTTCAAAAAATCCATCTTCATTATCTCATTCGTACATGCTATTAGACCGTCGTCAACATACAGCACTAATATCAACATATCTTTTCCTTCATTCTTAATAAATAAACATGGGTCTGCAGTACTTCGTTTAAAGCCAAGCGAATCTATAAAGTTTCCAAAACGCTTATTCCAGCACCTTGGTGCTTGCTTTAACCCATATAAACTTCTCTGAAGATGACAAACCATACCAGTACCATCATCGAAGCCTTCTGGTTGTTTCATGAACACTTCTTCGTCTAGAGTACCGTAAAGAAATGCAGTACAGACATCGAATTGTGTGAGTGACATGTTTTTACTAGCAGCTATACTTATAACGGCTCTTATCGTACCACCTTTAGCTACTGGACTAAACGTTTGTTCATAATCTTCTCCTTTTCTTTGTGAATAACCCTTCACTACCAGACGAGCTTTGTATTTATCAATTGAACCATCTGGATTGGTTTTGAGTTTATACACCCACTTACAAGGAATTGCTTTTTTGTTTTCAGGTAAATTTTTCAAAACCCATGTACAATTCTCTTTTAATGACTGCATTTCATGCTCCATTGCCAACCTCCAGTTATTTTGTTCACAACAAACAATTGCTTCTTTGTAACTAAGTGGTTCTTTGGGGTGGTTTATTTCAGCAGCAACCATCATAACGAACTCGTCAAAGCGTGTCGGTTTCTTAATGTTTGATCTTTCTCTCAATTGTCTTCTAAATTCTATATCTTCGTCTAAACTCTCTTCTGGTTCATAACATTGGTCATCTGCTTGGTAATCTAGATCCATTTCTTCCATAACATCACTACTTACATCAACAATGTCTATTTCTTCTGTATCACAATTATTTTGAACAAGATCCAAGACATCTATTGTAGGTTGCAAACATGGAAATTGTTTGGATTCTTGTACCACGCCTAGAGTTTCAAATTCATTAAAAATAACATCTCGTGAAAGTATAAGTCGATGTTGATCTTCTGACCATATCCTGTATCCATCATCATTTTCATAACCAACGAGTATACCTTTAATAGATTTCTTATCCAATTTTCTTCTGCAAACTTTAGGAACATGAGCATAACAAGTACTACCGATTACTCTTAAATGTTTAAGTTCAGGCTTCTTGTTAAACCATATTTCATGTGGTGATTTACCAGGAATACTGGATATACCAGATCTATTTAAGATATATGTAGCTGTGTTTATTAATTCAGCCCAAAATGTTTGATCAAAGATACTTTCTCTTGCATGCATTAAAGATCTTGCACATTCGACAATCGTTCTGTTATCACGCTCTGAACGGCCATTTTGTTGTGGTGTATACGGCATCACCAATCTTTGTTTTATTCCATATTTGTTTAAAATATTTGCTACTTTATGATTATCAAATTCTCCACCATGATCTGACAAAAATTCTTTAACACCATATCCTG
Organism: Lochmaea crataegi; assembly: GCA_947563755.1. NCBI lineage: Eukaryota > Metazoa > Arthropoda > Insecta > Coleoptera > Chrysomelidae > Lochmaea > Lochmaea crataegi. Next base: position 12,410,273 of record OX387437.1, on the reverse strand, counting down.
CAGCTTTCATTTCTTTTAAAACTATATCTAATTTATCAGCTACTTCTGACTTTCGCTTTAAAAAATATACAAATTGATATCTGCTAAAATCATCTTTAAATAAAACAAAATATTTAAAACCTGATTTTGAGATCTGAAAAGGTCCACAAACATCTGAATGGATCAGTTCTCCTGGTGTTTCTGTTCTTTTTCTTATGCCAAACTTTTTCACAGAAGCCTTTCCATAGACGCAGCCCTCACATAATTCACTATCCAGCTTCACGTCAATGTTAAATTCTTGCTTAATTACATTTTTAACATGTCTCTTACTTTGATGACCCAGCCTTTCGTGGTAGAGTTGCAATATATTTTCTTTAGAAGTAACCATATTGACACTCAGATGTTCAGGTTTGGTTGCCCGCATCTTCAATTTATATAGTCCACCAGACTGACATCTTGATCCAACAATTATTGTTTCGCAAAAAATTTTAAAATAGCAGCACTTAGTGGTGGAAATAAATTCACTTTCTGGATGTTTGTCCTGAGCAGACAAAGTTGAGAAAAGATTTTTCTTGATATTGGGTACATACCATACGTTGGTCAATGAAAACTCTTTCTTTTTTCCGTTTACAAAAGATTGTATTTTGATGGTACCTTGTCCTAATGCAGGAACTGCATATCCATTAGCAGTTGTTATTGTATGCTCTTCGTTAAATGGTGTATACGATTGAAATACATCTTGTTGATTTGTTATGTGATTAGTCGCTCCGTTATCAACATACCAATTTTTAAAATCTGCTTCGCAATTCAAAACATTCGATGATACAGCAACTAATGACATCTGAATTTCTTTCGCTTTAGAATTTGTACGTTTTTTCGAATTCTCTGGCTTAGGAGGTCTTCCATCTGTTTTCCATTTATCGCATTGCTTCACTTTATGACCTTTTTGCTTACAGTAATTGCAATAATAACCATATTTATGTGCTTTGCTCTTATTCACTGTATATAAAACTTCTTGCTTGCTCTCATTTTTGTTTGTTAATGCTTTTTCATAAGAGCATAGCTGATTTGTCAAGTTATCTATTGTTCTGTCCTTATTTGATACCAGAATCCAACTAGACTTGAATGAGAAATATTCAGGTGGTAAAGTTTCTAATATTTTACAAATAAGCAAAATATCTGGCAAGTCGCACTTACAGTAATTTTCAGCAACTGCTTTATCTTTCAAAATTTCGTTTTGCAAATTATTCCAAAGGTTCTTAAGTTTTGATGTATGAGTAGCAATATCGTCATCTGATTGTCTAATATAACTAAAAAATTGCATACAGATATCATAGGTTTTATCTGTTGCACTACCATCATACAAACGATGAAGCTCCAACCAGACTTCCCTGGCGGTCGAAAATCTCATGACTTTTTATAATGTGCTTTGAGTCATATTTATTGTAAGAACTAATAAAACAGTACTATCCGTTTGATTGAAAAATGTAACATCTTTTTCATACTTGCATTTTTCTTCTTGTGTTGCTTCTTGGGGTAACGACTTCGGTGAAGTTAATCTACCTTCAAGGACGTCCATCGCGCCTTTCACACTTCTCAGAAGAATAGAAAGCTTGTATTTCCATGTAGTCCAGCTATCTTTACCTTCAAGTAATCCAATTTGCACCTTACTGGGATCCATTTTACTCTGGATTTAATTGAAAATGCGTTTTATTACTTTATGAAGATGACAGCTTTCAGAGACAGTTACAAAATCTTTTTTAATTTTTATTCTTACTTAATTTCTTGTTTCTTCTAGCATTACCATTTAGACACTGTACGCTCTGCTACCATGTTAATATTATCAGATCGTCTAACTAGAAAAAACTTCCCTTCGTAATAAAATAATGACTTTGTCTAATTATAATTTTATTTCAATCAAATTGACATATTCTATATATTAACTACGTAACTCACTCATTAACTTATTTCAAATACAGGATGGTAAATTACTTAGATGTATTCTTCATTCTGCTTCAACAAATACTACGTAAATAATTGAGATTTTAAATACTGCATATTTCTCAACTACACAAGTCACGGAAAATACTAAATTTTTCATCCCAGCACACTTCACTCGGTTTATAACCCTAAATTCACATCATTTCCATTAGCTACACGAGCGCCATTTCGGTGAATCTTCGAATTATAATTTGATGTTTACAGGTGGACACTTTTTCATCTTGTCCCCCATACAAGATGGTGCTCCTTCCTTCTACCTGTGGGGTCCAGAGGGTCGTTCATCGAGCATTCACTCAATAATACGTCGAAGAACAATAACAACTCTTTATTTCCACTTTATAATTCGTGATCATTTTATACATGTGTCAACTCCACGATGCTTCTTCGCTCACTGGCGAAAACAGTGTTGCCAGCTCTCTGAAATCAGAGAGAGCGAGAGAGAGAAAAGGAGTGAGGTAGATAACAGCTCCCACACACTCCCCTCCTAGTGTTAACTACATAATAAACTTAAGCAGTAGAAAAAAATCAAACAATATTCTGTTAAACGACTAAGACATGAACATATATGTCAATAGTAACAAAAATAGAACATAAAATATTGATTACATAGTATACAAAATATACTGTGTCATACGAATGCCGAATCACAACAACTATCGGCCATAGTCTGCAGAACGTCTAGTTATTTTGTGGTGGGTGAAAATGTCACCTTTTTATTTTTGCGCGAATACGTTTTTAGTGCTGGTTGGTTGGTTGATGCAGGTTCACTTGTGCAATCTAGGAGATCGGGCACGTGAAAGGCGGGTTTTAGCAGTTCCACAGTAACTGCCTTAACTTTACCGTTTACATTGATTTCGAAGACGCGATCGGAAACGCGGCGAACAACCTTGTGAGGGCCTGAGTAAGGGCGTTCAAGGGCCTTCTTGGCTACGTTGCGTAAAAATACGTGTGAGCATTCGTGTAACTCTTTGAAGTAGAAAATTCTATTTTTGTTTTTATGCGCGGTAGGGATTGGTCGAACTTGGCGCATATATTCTCTAAATTCCTCTATGAAAAAGTTGGGGTCTGGTGTTATATCTTCCGGAAGGAAGAATTCACCTGGAAGTCGCAAAGTGGTTCCAAATAGAAATTCTGCTGGAGAAGCGTTGGTGTCAGCTCGGATATGGGCTCGCAGGCCTAGCAATACTGTTGGGAGTGTGCGTACCCAGTTTTGTTCAGTGTGGCACATAATAGCCGCTTTGAAAACGCGATGCCATCGTTCGATTAAGCCGTTCGACTGAGGGTGATACGGGGTAGTTCGGATTCGTTGCGTGCCGATCAGATTTAATAACGCGTGAAATAATCTCGATTCAAATTGCGTACCTTGGTCTGTCGTTATGCATTTAGGCGAACCGTATCTGGATACCCATGTGTTGAAAAATGTTCGTGCGATTGTTTCTGCCGACATATCTTTAATTGGAGTTGCTTCCACCCATCGCGAAAACCTATCCACCATAGTCAGGCAGTACATATATCCGTCATGTTGTGGCAGTGGGCCAACGATGTCTATGTGTACCTGGTCAAAACGACCATCCGGAGCAACAAATTGATCCGGAAGGGTTTTCACGTGTCTAGTTACTTTTGACGCTTGACAATCTGTGCACGATTTGCACCACAATCTAGCGTCTCGTTGCATGTTTGGCCAGACGTATCTCTGGCGAATAAGACGATCTGTTACTTTAGCACTGGGATGTGCTGGGTGATGGACCATGCGGAAGACTCTTTTCATAAAGAGGTTCAGGCACGTATGGTCGAATCGTTTCACCTGAGATCTCGCATTCGAGCGTAACATTGTCAGGTCCCCATTGAATCTGTTTAAGTTTCAATGGGTGATCCTGGGAAGTTTTGATTACTTTTAGTTGTTCGTCGACAGCTTGGTGCTCTGCAAGTTCGTTTAAATTGAATTCTAAGGGCAATCGAAGGGCCTCGATCCGGGAAAGCGAATCGGCGACTACGTTCTCAGGTCCAGCCACGTGGACAATTTCCGTGGTGAATTCGGCGATAAAGGACAGCTGTCGGAGTTGACGAGGTGATGCTTTATCGCTGCGTTGTTTAAATGCGAATGTCAATGGTTTGTGGTCAGAGTGGATTCTAAATTCGCGGCCTTCCACGAGATGCCTAAAATGTTTGATTGCGGAATAGATAGCAGTGAGTTCCCTATCATAAGCACTGTATTTAGATTGGGCAGACGAAAATTTCTGGGAAAAGAAAGCTAGAGGTTCCCAGTCGTCACCAGTGGATTGTTCTAAGGCTGCTCCCATGCCGAAGTCCGATGCGTCAGTCACTATTCTGGTATTCGCATCGATACGAGGATGAACCAGTAGGGTCGCATTTGCCAAATCATTTTTCGATTTTTCGAATGCTTCCGTGGCCTCAGGGGTCCACCTGATTTCCCGTTGGTCGTTTTTCTTAGCACCTGCTAGGTACGAATTAAGCGGGGCGAGAGTTGTAGCGGCGTTGCGTAAGCATCGACGGTAGAAATTTAACATTCCAAGAAACCGACGTAATGATGCGACCGTTTTTGGCTTCTTGAACCTATGTATTGCCTCAATTTTTTCGGCTGTAGGTCGAGTGCCCTTAGAGTTAATCATATACCCTAAAAATTTTAATTCCGGAACGCCAAAAACACATTTATCCACGTTCAAGCGGAGGTGGAAATCCTTAAGCCTTCGGAAAATTACCTCTAAATGCTGTGAGTGTTCCTCGGGTGACGATGAGGCGACTAAAATGTCGTCAATGTAAACGAATACGTAATCTAGATCTCCTAGAGCTCGATTAACGTATCTTTGAAACGACTGGCCTGCATTGCGTAGGCCAAATGTCATGAACATATATTCGAATAGCCCGAATGGGGTTATGATGGCGGTTTTTTCGATGTCCTCGGGTGCCATCGGAATTTGATGGTATGCTTTTTGTAGGTCCAAGGACGAGAATACCGTCTTACCGTTTAGATTTGCGGAGCAGTCGTGTAGATGGGGAGACGGATACCTGTCGGGGATTGTGACAGCGTTCAGCCGTCGGTAATCACCGCATAGGCGCCATGTACCGTCTTTTTTAATGGCCATGTGTGCAGGGCTGGCCCATGGGCTACTCGATGGGCGGCAAATGCCCGCCTCGACTAGAGCTTTAATTTCCGCCTTGGCACACTTCAACTTCTCCGGGGTAAGCCTACGTGCACGCTCGGCAACCGGAGGGCCATTAGTTATGATATGGTGAAGTACACTTCGGTTTTCCGGGGGTGACAGAGTTTGCGCGCCGGTAATTTCCGGAAATTTTTTTAACAAGTGTGAAATTGAACTATTTGGATTGAAGCTATTAATTGATTGTGTTGACGCGAAACTGAAGTTTCCGAGCGCGAAACTACCGGTTGTTGAATCAATAACCCGGCGCTTTTTTAAATCGACAATCATCCCGTAGTGGTTTAAAAGATCTGCTCCGATTATAGCACAAGGAACGGCCGCGATGCAGAAATTCCACTTGATGGGTCGGCGTAGTCCAAAGTCTAGTTCGCGGTACGATTCGCCGTAGGTATCTATGCGTGTGTCGTTTGCCGCAAAAAGTTTAAGTTTGGCGGGTGCGAGCTTAATTTTTGTATCAGCGGGGACTAACGAAATGTCAGCCCCTGTATCGACTAAGAAATATTGCCCGGTTTTCCTATCACGAATATGGAGACGATGAGATACATTATTTGTAACCTCCGCCACTGTCTCCGCGTGGGGGGGTACTACTAGTTTTTTTCTTTGTAGTTCGCGTATTTCTCGCACCAACTTCGACACGACGTAGGGTTATCGGGAAATTTCAGGTGTGCGTAACACAGCCTAGACTTTTCCTTGTCCCTAGACTTACTTCGCGTTTGAGAATTGTTTCTGGAGTTAGGTCGCGAGCGCGTTTTCCGTTCTATCGCGTCCACTTTTACTGTGAGTTCTTTAACAGACTCTATTAGTGACTGAATTTGTGCCTGTGAAGCAGACAGCTCAGTATTGACGACGTTAATTTTAGAATTACCGGAAGACGCGCTAGAAATATCCACCAGTTGGTCGGCCAGATCGGCCATATTGTCTAATAATCTACAGAATAAGAACCGTGTACTTTATATTATGTACAATTTGTATTAAATACCAATAACTGTGTGATAAATAGTTATCAAAGATAAATGAAATAAAATGTTTCAAACAGTTTTTTAGAACGCTCATATGATTTGGCTACACCTAAAAAAAAATGTTATATACTAAATACAGTACGATAAAAATGTGAAACTTCAACAGTATACACTTAACGCAATGGCAAGATTCGCTAAAAAGGGTACAGAAAATGTAAAAATGATTACAGTACTCCGGAATTGTCAATTGCTAAAACGTACTTGTTATTAAAAACAGGAACAGTTGATAAAATTAAATTTTTGGTGGATGCTCCATAGGCAACCAACGTTACACGTGTATGATGGGTTGCTTATGTTAAAAATCAATACCTTGTAGACTTCTCGGTAGGCAACCAGAATTACATCAATGTTGCTGTGCTGCCGTCGACGACAATGGGCGGGATAATGGAGCACAGCACGAGGCAATGGGCGAAATTGGGGTTATGAAAAACTCACGTGTTTGAAAATGTGAAGTTGTATTTTCTTTCATAGTCCTTACTGCCCTGCTGCTAGGAATCGGTGCCTTCGGCCAGGTCTGCGATGAACTCACAGCACTGGTATCTGCTACTTAAGCCGGAGTGGCGAATATTGAAATGCGAAGCACTTAACATGTTTGAAAAACACTAGATCACGTCGGGGTCACCAATGTGGGGTCCAGAGGGTCGTTCATCGAGCATTCACTCAATAATACGTCGAAGAACAATAACAACTCTTTATTTCCACTTTAAAAAAAAAAAAGGATTGTTTTTCATTCTCCCCTTCTCGAGGGGAGCGGGCCGCTATAGGCTTTCCGGAGCCTCTTCAGCCAACATTGGAAGGAATAAGGATTGTTTGGTTCAGGGGATGGGAGTGGAGGGAACGGTGGTAGGTGCCTGAGAGGTGTGTACTGACCCAGCATTCGCCTATTGCTACGAGAAAACCTCTGAAAAAACTCATAGCAGGTCAGGCGGACCTGGGATTTGAACCCCGGTCCTTCCGAATGCAAGCCGAGAGCGTAACCACTCGACCACTTGCTCGGTTCCACTTTATAATTCGTGATCATTTTATACATGTGTCAACTCCACGATGCTTCTTCGCTCACTGGCGAAAACAGTGTTGCCAGCTCTCTGAAATCAGAGAGAGCGAGAGAGAGAGAGAGAAAAGGAGTGAGGTAGATAACAGCTCCCACATACCCTCCATACTATGTGGGGGTGTACTGTGATTGCAAATGGATGAGTCAAATAATTCAATGGCAGACTGGCAGATGTCAATTCGTCTTATGCTAACTAATGGCCTCTTACTCAGTATGCTTTTAGAAACTCCCTTCCCGAATATTCTGAGAATCTTCACGAAAGATATTCCTCAAGAGATATTCTTAGGATTTGCCCCTAATCTTATTTTATGGATATTCTATTGGGTTCAGAATATATATTTATATATTTACCGGATATTCTTGGAATATTCGGAATATTTATATACCTTCTAGGACATTGAGAGAATATCCCAGGAATATTGCGTGCTATGTGGGATATGTCGTACTGTACAGTCCTACAGAAAGTGGCTTATATCAACAAGCTTGAGAAATACTTTCCACAAAGGAGCAGAATAGCTATTTGTATAACAAGGGAGGAAAGTGCTACTTTTCCTCCCGAGGATGAAGTTTACTGCCCGACGCGTAGCGAAGTAATCATTCAAGGGAGGAAAAGGCACTTTACCCCCATGTTATACATATGATTTTTCCGGCTCCCTCAAATAACAAGTCAAATTTAAATTATTTATTTATGAAAGAATTTAAAAAAAAAAAGAAAAAAGCTGTCCACGCCGGAATTCGAACCAGCACCTACAGGCCTATCATGAACAGTGAGCTGTGCTCCAACTCTTTGCGCTACCGAGACTAGCACGCAAGTTCTATGGAATTATGAACATAGCGTATTGCTGTAGCTCTATTATAATATTTGCCATTTAACTTTTATTTTCTTAATATATTTACTTCTTGAAAATATCTTACCTTCATTAATAAATAATTTTCATCGGGGGCTTCTAGTAAAAAGTTATTTACTTCCTCTCTTGAGAAGGTTTTTGCCTTAATTATTAGGTTTATATCAGTGATTTTGTCTTCTCAAGAAAGCAATTAATTTTGGGTATTTAATATCCACATTTTCTTTTATTTGAAGCATGGTACGTAGCATCGAATACTTGGACCACAATGTAGAGGCTTTTATAATGTATTTGCTAATAGCGAAAAATACCCCAAAATAACGTTTTCTGAGTAAGTATGAATATGCTTTTCTTCGGTCCATTGCTTGAAATGTAAATTCTGTTTTTCGTATTTTTCTTCAGATTTTTGAGGTAATAGAGATTGTACTGTTACATTAACTTGTTCCAAAATATCCGGTGGTGTATTATTTATATCTTCAAAATCGCTTGAATCACTCATTTTTTAAATATTATTTTATATTTTGTGGATAAATTATAGCGTAACACACTTTGAAACTGTTAATCTGTCAACCATAGCATGCTATAATATTACTGCCCTAAATTCGAAAACCGGATGAATCTTGAATTGAAGTCAAATTATTAATGTAAAAATCGTTAAATTAAAATAACAATTGACTGATTTCTACCATTTTGCATAAATAAATGGTAAAATTTATACTTATATAATAGAATATATAGCTTAGGTCGTCAATGCCGTATAAGTTATTTCATTAATGACGTCCCTAGGGAGAAAAAGTACGACTTCGCTCCCTACAATGATGCCAGGAAATGTATACTATGGATAGAGGTAGGCGGATGAAATTTTTGTTTTTTCACTACTAGCCTCTAAACCTAACTTTATTGACTTTTGTTGAGGTAGTAAAGTTGTTCATTATTAACCAAGGTAGAAAAATACAGAGCCTACTTGATTATAACTAAATCTCAATCCATTTAATAGAATGTGAGGTTAACTTGTGCACATCTGCCATGTCATGTGATACGGGAGTCGACAAACTAATATTTAAAAAAAATAAAATGCCAGTAGTGAACTAGTGAAAAAAATGCTATATGAGCCACGGTAGAAAAAATGTCTCGGATCCATTAAACACCTCGACAATAATACCTCACTTTTCTACCTTGGCGCATAATTACTAATATTCCTACTACTTGCTTGGTGCATTTTTTATTTTTGTAGTTGAGAAAAAATCTCTTTTCATGTGTTGCAGGTCTTGATTCTGCATATTATTTGTGTTTCTGATAAAATAAATCTGAAATATTGAACTTTGAAAACTTAATTTTTCTTGATAACGGTAGCTGGAACGCTACTGAAACGTTGAATTAAATATAAAAAAGATTGTGGTTTAATTTCCCAAAATAATTAACAAAAAGAATACTATTGCATGACGGTTCATCCTTACTTATGAGGCATTAAGATGGATTTATACCTCTGTTATTCCCGTCAAAAAATAATTGTTCAATATACTATTAAACGCTTTACAAGATTAGAAAAATTAATTAGAAGTGTTATTCAATGTCTGTCGGGGCATATAGCCCGAGAAGTAGTTGTTGCTTCTTAGTGGACGGTCTGCTCTTTCGAAATTAATTTTTCTAATTTTGTAAAGCGTTTAATAGTATTGAACTATTATTTTTTGACGTCTATATATCTCGCTTTACTAATATGACAATTATTTACAGTTATAACAGTAATTAAGTAAATATCTGTTATTCCCGTTGTTTGTTGCTCGCCGTGTTTTCCACGCTGCTGGCTTATTCTCAGTTGTTCCCGAGTAGACTAATTTATATTGGTTTTTCGTTGTTGGCGATGTTGAAATTTGATTGGTCACAAAGGTGACGCATATGTCATACTACAGAAAAATTGACGCGACAGATTATTAATGTTTTGTTATTATTTCTCGTTTTTGTATGAATATATAAAGAAAGTAATGTAGTAATGCGTTTTTCAACAGCAAATTTATTATTAATATAAGTGGAGTTTGACACAATTGGCAGATATCAAGTCACGTGGTACCAACTTCAGTTTTCATTGGTGCAACTGCGAATCATGAATAGCAAGATATACAATTTGGTTATTTGCGAGCAACGACGAACGACTTGGAAACGACGAACAACACGACAACGGTTTAAACGCATGTATGCGATACATCAACGTTTTATTTTCGAGCAGCGGGAATCACGAACAACAGAGTTTATAAATCCAGCTTTAGTTTTAGACTGATTTTTGACCCAAAATATTAATCGTTACCTTATAGGGGTCACAAATATTTCAAATGAAATTCTTACTAGCTATTATTTTTTACTAAATTCTGAAATATCATGAAAAGTAGCTATTGTGATGAAATAGTAATCATCTGTTATGTCAAAATTTCAAGCTTCATGGATACTTCACTATGATCCATATTCAAAACCTGTATTACCCGACGCTCATATAAAACCCGAGACAATAGAGAGGGGATGGTAAATATAAAAATGCGAGTTTTTTTAAATCACCCCATATTTCAAAAGTTTGTTAGCCAAAACCTGTAATTTTTTGTTATTAGTTTTAGTACGTATTACTTACCTTTATGCCTCCCGAATCGTTTAATAGCTTACCAAAAGAAGGAAACGTACAAATTATGTTACCTTTTGTATAAGTCAATTTACCCCACTATAAAAAAACAGGCCACAAACAAACCAACTATTCTATTCAAAAGGAACCATACATTAAGAAATTGCAGATTCATTGAAAACATAATCTGCTATTATGGCAATTCAAAGAACGAGATTGAAAATGTTAATGAGGAAAACTTAAGCCGACATGTTATTTTTTCATTTTATGAATATTATTTCAGATACAATATAGCTACTAATTCCTTGTTGGATTTTTAAATTTTTTTTTATTTTCACTTGTAATTTAATTTACAGTAGCTTGAGAAACTACAAAAGTTTCTTCATGACGTCAAATGAGTTCCATTGCTGGTAATTGTTGAAATTAGATTGGATTTTTCTCAAAATTTAGGATATTTTTCAGATATAGAAAGGTGCATTTTCATCAAAATTACAGCTGCATATGAAATTTCATCCTTCTAGCGTCTAAAGGAAGGAAAAAATAGATCTTGAGTTGCAGACTCACATATCAATGTTGAGTTAAGATAAGGTTTTAAAAAAAGGCGTTTTAAAAAATGGAATTTTTTTATTAAAATATAATTGATGTTAAAAATTAAAACGAAAGTACAAAAACATATATAGTCTTATCATAAAACAAATTTTAAGCACAGCTTTCATACCGTATAAGAAAAAATAATGGCAAACTTTCCCTTTACTCAGAAATTATTTTCTTTGAAAACGACCTATGATTGAGAACACAATAACTACGGAATTGGTAGCAATCAGATATATGGGGCATGTCCAATAACTGACGAGTTGATACTAATTACAGTCGCCCTGAGGAAAATCAATTTAGTTATATTTGTAATTTTGTAGTTTTTACATGATCCTTATTATTATTATTATAGTCAGATATAGCTTTTTAAAATGTTGTATTTTGTTCAGTGGTTGGTTATATTGGTAGTAATAATAAAAATTCATAAATTTTCATCAAGATTCATCCACAACAGTGCGAGTTGATGTAATGACCCAAGTAAAAAGGGAACATAAATCTACAGGTAGTAAATAATCATCTAATAATACAAGTAGAAGTATTAAAATTTTGGCCGAGACCACAAAACACGTTGGCACACTTTTTATAAAAGTAAAGGAAGCGCAAATCAACGTCGGAAAATGCATTAATTCAATACCGCAAATGGATCAAAATAATGGGGTGTTGAACTTAACAAAAATATGATGTTTTCTCAATGTTAATAGTTAGTGGTGGACAAAATCATTATGGGGAATCAATTATTTTTAATCTCACAAGGTTATTATGTCGATTTGAAAATTCAACTTTTGTATGATTTAAATAGCTCGCCATTTATGCTGTGACGTACATTACCTAGAAGATAAGCTGGCTACATAAGGGTTGACATAGGACCACAATTCTGTCGTCTTCTTTTTTAAAATCGTGATGAAGTATAGGTTATGCTTATGTTATGTTCCTTTAAAATTGAATGACTTAGAGTTACAAACTTTTTAAGAGGCGTTGCAACTGTTGTGTTCGTGCTGTATGATACAAAACAAGATTTATACGATATTGATATTATTCTAACTTGAAAAATTGTGGTGTAACAAAAAATATAACTAGTAAATCTTAAAATTACCAGTTTCACAAGGTCTGGTTATAATTCCACAGAGTAAGGGTTAAAACCAACCAAACTTAACTAAAAAAATATTAACACAATGCTTTTATTTCATTATAATATGGAATCGTCAAGCTCGTACCCGAGAGATCTTAATTTTTCATTATTCGCCAACGTTGCCTCGTACCGTTGCTCGTATGTAAGTGATGGGTTGTCATGTGTCGGTTCGTTACGTCTATATTTCATACATTTTGGACAACTGTGAAAGTAACAGCCCTCAAATTCAAAGACCTGTCTTGTGCTTTTGCAGTATCCATCAACCTTAAGACCATTCAATACAACTTCTCGCCCTCTGGCTGCATGTTCTATTCTGATACCTCTTTGGTGTTCTTCGTATATTAACCATTGAGCAGCAATCCTAGATTGTTTATCGCGACATCTATATCCGTTCTTAGGAATTAACCCGATGGTATTCGATTGTAAAAAGTTTCTCCTGAATATTTTATTACATGCACCAGGTAGCGTGATGGCTTCTGTGAACGGGTCGACCCCTCCTTCTTTTAAAAGCAACTCTCTGAACCTTAAGCAAGACTGAGCAAGTATGGACACGTCACTTTTACAGTAGGAAATAATTTCGGATTTAAAGTTGAAGACATACCCTTGATCAGAGAGTTTTTTATGCCAAACGATTAGCTGATTTCTGGCATCGTTCTTTTCGTCGAGTGAAGGAGAGTATTTCAGATTTTCAGGATCGTAATATTCGAGGGCAGGTAGTTGCCCGATGTAATCCCAGTTTCCGACTTTGTTGAACAAGTGGGGGAAGTAACCTTTTTTTTATATCTTTTAGGCCGAATACTTTAGGCAATTTCACCAGAGGCATTGGGAAGTAGTTTAAAGAGTCAATAAAACTTACATTGCCCACTTTCATCTGTATTAGCTTCGTACCTCTAGTTATTAGTTCGGGTGTTAGACCTGTCTTTGTTATAAGGTGGTTTAACATAAACTGGTTATCATATAGACCTCCGGCATGTCCGACCACAATTATTTTCTTAAACAGAGTCCTTTGATTCATTACATACTCCATAAAACGAGCTACAGGGTCAATTGTTAAAACTTGATATCTAACACCACAATCGCACCATCTTTTGTCCGTACCTATACATAGTGCACAGTGTTGCTCAAACACACATAAGTTGGCTTTGTGTAGTAAAGAGCCGTCAGACATAACTTCTTCTTGAGTACACTCGAGGTCATAAAATATAAATGGTACCCCGTGCATTGAAGGCTTACGTGTGTCGACGGGCATGAAACAATTGTGTGGAGAAGCTTTGAAAACTTCGCCACATATGTGTTCCCGCTTTCTGGGAATCGTTTTAAGACAAATTTTGCAAGAGGTTAACCGTTCACATAGTTTACTTTGTTTATGGTAATCGTAACAGATCTGTCCTCTGAAATACCGATTACACCCATCACATACGATTTTCACACTTGCTTTACATGGGGGTGATTGTTCACATGCTGGACATGTTTTTTCACAGCGGTGCATATTATGTTCGTGGGGTGTGTGGCAATGTTCGCAGAAATATTGACAGCAAAAAGCAGACGTCAACGATATAATCACGTTATAATGATTTTCGAGATAAAGAAGATTCATTTTCTTGCTTCCCCCTACTCCATCATACATAACATCGTGACCCTTGCTACCATAAGTGTATACTGTTATTTTATAGTCAAACAAACTCTCTTGAAACTTTTTTAATTCCGGTAGTCCACCACCCTCTTTAGGTATTTCAACACCGCTAGCCTGTAGTAATTCAAAAGTTTTTTTGGTCTGGAGACCCTTCGTTTCTCTTATCTTCTTTTTGTTAGGGGCATTGTCGGCGTACGCTTTACCTACGACCACTGCTCTAGCCAGGCATAAATGGTCTGTATTATTTATTACTATAATACCACCACGTTTAGCACACTCTTCGTCATAGTCGTTGTACTTACGACCTCGCCCTTTACCTTTAGGCATTTTTACGGTTGTGGCTGCTAGACAAAACGTCTCAGTGTCAAAACCTGCCGAATTAGATTGGTAGACAGCACATATCATCGACCATATGTCTTCAAATTTCACCTCGGATGCAGGATTAAACCGCAACCAACCATCACCACGGCTAAACTCTTTCGAGCAAAAAGTAAAACCAATTTGATCACTCGACTCTGTCCCCTCGGTCACCTTATTGATAACATCCTCCATGCCGGAGCATACCCATTTTAGTGGATCTGCCCCTTCGGGAATTGGGCGGATTTTAAATTCCACCGTTCTACCAGTTAGGTTGAATTTTCGAATTTTTTTAATAACATCTTTAGTTATCAAAAACTTTTCCATCTTGTGTTGGTAAAAAAAAAGTAAAATGTTTCTAGACTTACCACAAGAGCAACTGATAAGACACGTATGAAGATAACGAGAGCTGAAGAAATTATGATTCTGCCGCTCCGAGAAGCTCTTTAAATAGAGCCGAAAAGGGGGCGTGGCTTATTGATATTCTCAGGAGAAAACATTCTTTTAAGGTAATTAGTTCGAGTTTATTCAAAGTAACATATGTTTTAAAAAATATTTCATCAGGGAATTACTGTTGTGAATCCTTTATAAATATATAGGTGTTATTTTCCACAATTATTACGATAATGTGTGTGTGTGGTTAGATAACCTCACTTTTACGATAAAATGTTTTGAGTTTATCAGTTGTCACACTGAATCACTTTTTAGAACTTTGATTGCAATCTTGTAGTATTTAATAGGGGGGAATGGGGGAAAAATAGATATGGAAAATAGTACAGACATGTAGCTACAGGTCTGTACTAAGAAGTGAGGTGTGTGTGTGTGTGTGTGTGTGTGTGTGTGTGTGTGTGTGTGTGTGTGTGTGTGTGTGTGTGTGTGTGTGTGTGTGTGTGTGGATGGTACTGTTCTATTGATAACAAATAAAACAACTTAAAAAATTATTTTTTTCAATAGGTCTAATATAATAACACAAATTTTTAACTTTACAGAAAGGTCGTCTATGACCAAGTCTGAACGATTATAAGTATGACATTTTGGCGTTTTAGCAATACACGGTTCTGTTTTCATTTTTTACCGAAGAGAATCATTCTTATTTAGATACATATTGGAAAAATTGTAATGATTATGATAGCACTTTTGGAACAGTATATAATGGTTCACAGTGGAAATTGGGTAATAAAGAACTTAAGTTTACCGGCCAAAATATTGCTAGATACTGCAAAATTTAATGCATAATCAGGCCTATATTCGCTTCTGTTTGCCAAAAACCCAAAGGAGTTTACCCCCGAAGATCATCAAAATTATAAACTAATGTTGGAATTAATAGGAGTGTATCGCAATCGCCGCGGGCATTTAAAACACCAAACGTGTCCAGCTCATGATTAATGCGTAATCTCGTATTTCAAAATAAACATTGCGGCGTGAAAATATAAATAAAAATTTTGAAAACTCTTATCGCTAAAAGGTGTAGTACGAACGTATTTAACCTTGAATATTCATGATAATTTGAAAAAACTAAATAAGTTGATGTACAATCCTATATAATATTGTATAGTTATGAAAAAAAGATGAGCGTTGCAAAACCGGAAAAGGTGATAAGAAAAATTATGATAATTTGAAAAACAATGTATAAAAGGTGCTGTAAAAGTTTAAATTATATAATTATAAAAAAGAATCCAAAAAATATCTGATAACATACAACATAAATAGTCGATATTTTAGAGGCGTGTGGTTTTTAAATATGGTAAAGTAAAACAATGTAAATCGTGAAAATATCAACTAAATATGCTGTGTGGTTTTAAGAAAATAGGGGAAAAGTGAAACAACATAATTTGTGAAAATATTTTTAATAAAAATTCTACAAAAACAATATACTATGAACAGTATTCTTTACTGAAGTAATGTTCAAGCAAAATGTTTCCGTATGAGTTGGATTGACATATGGAAGTTATGGTATCCCGCACATCGCTAATAGTCACATCCGCACCCTCCTTGAAGTTAATTCATCCTACCCCTCGTTTTTTTTTCCATAGTGTGAAACTGTTTACTACAAGAGTTAACACAAGAACGTACTACACCAGATTTTACTTTTTTTACAGGGGTTAGTTAACTATGTTCAGTCTCACTATCGAAAAAAAAGAAAATATCGAAAAAAGACAATTCAATTCCAAATATTACGAACCCTTGCTGAAGCCCTGGGGAGTAACGTTCAATTAATCGTTACAATGTTGCAGTTTTCGTGGTCAATATGCGGTAATACTAACTATATATAAACAAAAAAAACATGTTTTTCTGGATATATATATATATATAGAGGTTAGGCTTTAATATACTAAGTTAGTTCCGAGAATTTTCAAAACACCATGGCTGATTACCTAGTTCGTTGCTTGATTTTTTCTGCAGGTATTGATGACCAACCGTTAATGTGTCACGATGTGAGAGCGGTCGAGGAAGGCGTATCTCTTTGCATTAATCTGCTGTTGAGACATGTCAACGATTTACACCATATACCTCTTTATATGTTCGAATTCACCATACCTCTAGAAGATCGAAGTGAGGGTTCCATCGTTAGCATCCATTTTTATTTGGATAACCAACTAATGCTGTATTACACCTATTACCTTCAGAACCCTCAAGATGGTGGTTTTCTAGATACATTTTATGACCACGGGGAGAGAGAGTTTTCTATCGTTGGGGATAAGAATAATTGGATCCCTCCTTACGACCGTGAAGAATAACCTCTAACCCATGGTAAGTTTTTTTTTTCAATTTCTATATCTTTGCTGTTGTAAAAGTTTAATTATTTCTACTTTGATTATTTCTGAAAATGTCAGTATATTAGCTGTATTATTTCTACACAGCGTTGACTTTTAATCTCAAAACTTTTACATTATTTTATTATTCATATTATTTTTTCTATTTGTTGTAAAAGCATTTTTTATTTTATTTTCTTTTAGCTATGTGATTGATTGAAAATGGTTATTATTTAAACATGTTCAACCTCACGATCGACACCAAGCGGGAAGGTCATAGCTATATCGATCAGGTTAAAGGGATATCTAGGATGGATAGTTGGTTTTTAATAAAACAACAATAATTTTTAGAGGAAGGGGCACATCTTTATTCGTTTCTGAAATACATATTAAATTATTATTTCATTTAGATATAACTAATTACCTTACCTTATTACCCACTCCACCAGCACCGGCAGTGGTCCCAGGGCTGGTTCGAACCCCACCGGTGTTGTGTCGTACCAGAGCGTAACACTCTGGTACGACCCAAGCCCTATTAGCCAAGATGGCCTATCCTATGGGTGGAGCCCTGCTACCTCCACCGTTATGATGTCCAATAGCTGTAAAGTGCATAAGATAAACATCAAATATGTGGACCAAGTTATGTAATATCGAATTAAGCGACAAAATTTCAAAAATCAAGTTAATGGCGCCATCTCTTAGAGAAGCTTAAAATCTATGTTTGAAAACCTTTTCCCAGATAAAATATTTTCTTCTTTATTTTCAAGAGCACCTGAATTAAGCGACATGTTTAGAACTCATCAAGGCAAAATGCAAATTTAAGATACCTAATAAAGAATTATCCGACATATCGGTATTGCAAAACTTATTTGCAGCTAAATCTTTTTTTTTTTTTTTGTAACTGCATTATTCCTCGACAACATGTTACGTTGTTTTTTTTTGGTTCTGTAATAAAGAATCATGTGACAAATGTGTTGGTTAATTCTTTGCGAAAATTTAGATACTGGCTTAATTATAAAAAAAAGTAATATCGAATTAAACGACATTCTGGCACTATAGTCTTAATTGGTTATATAATAGTCCTAATGTCAAAAACTCAAATTTATAACTCCTACAATAACTACTCCACGATAACTTAAAAATAAAAAAATCTTTACATTCAATTTTCTGGGAAATTATAAAATGTCGCTTAATCTATTATTACATAACGTGATCCATATGACATTTGTAATATACTTACGGCTAGGTGTAGCGGCAGCCTCGCCCTTATAGTTAATACTATTTGTTCTGAAAAAAAATTAGATTAGTAACATTTTTTTTTGACAATAAAAAAACGTATGTTCCTTACCCATGATTCTCGTAATATTGATATTAAAATTCATATAGCAGTTTTATTTATTTGATTCCCCACCGCTTGTGGCATTATCTTCCTTTATTCCTCCTGCACGGATTTCTAACCACTGTGATATCTTTTACCCGCAAACAATAGCGACCTTTTACTGCAAACTACATTGTAACAAAACTGATAATTTATAAAATGACATTTTGTATGCATTATTATATTTCATTAAGTATAAAAAAAAACAGTCATGACTGAGTGTGAATATCTCTTAAAAATTGATTTAACGCTTATACATACTAGTTTATTTCGTTGTTATCGTCCAGTTCAAAGAGGTAGCTCTGTATTTGTATGTTTTAAGTTAGGCGGTGTTTTTTATAGGGAGGAAGTGCTGTTGAGAGGCAACCATGGTGAAGGGGATGTTTTGCAAATACAGTTCTACAACTCCGGCACCCGATTTAGAGTTTTTAACTATTATATTAACGGACGTATTTGTGAAATGGTCAATGGTACTGAGGGTATATTTGTTGCCGGATTTTATAATAGTTACGTTTCTGTTATGCCCATGGAACATATAGTAACTTTCTTTGGTAAGTTTTACTTATAACTTAACGCTGTTCCAACAGCAGAAACCTTAGTGGTGCACACCTTTCAGGAAACTCTGTTACGTCGGAGTTTGACGCAACACGCGACATTTGACAAGGTACGTGACGTTTGACGTGTCGTTTGACGTGGTTTTTATATTTACGCTAGAATTTTCATATATCAGGCTTCTCTCTGGTGTACTTCTGCTACGTCGCTGGTGCGTTTCTAGTCTTTCATGTTACGACATCTCGACCATGTGACGTTTAACATGACACGTGACGTTTGACACGACACGTGACGTTTGACAAGGTATGTGGCGTTTGACGTTACACGTGACGACGTTTTACGTGACACGTGACGTTTGACGTGTCGTTTGACGTTACACGTGACGTGACACGTGACGTTTGACGTGACATGTGACGTCGTACGTACGACACCTAAGCCATCTTTTTGCGATCTAGCGTCTTTAAGCGGATTAACAGTGTAGCTTAAGCGTGACGTCATAACGGCGACGTCACGCTTAACCTCGCAAAAATGGAAATATCTAGCGATATTCTGACATACCACAACTATATTTCTCTCACGACACATACATACTTTACTTTGTTTATTTTTTTCTTTCTGAGATTCTGAATCTGTAGAATCTGTTATAAGCAAAATAATATTAATTCAACAATAAAATAATATTGCTTTTTCGATGGTCCTACAATTAGCCGCTCCTCACCATTGGTCCACTCTTTATTAATTTATTCTGTCAATGCTGTCAATTGAATGATACACCACAGCTGAACCGCTTCAAAGTTTTCTGGCGCACTCTCGACCACGCCAGTTTCCGCTTCAAGCGTTTTTAAGCGTGACGTCATTACTTATTCGCGAAAATGAATCGCTTTAATCCGCCTAAAGACGCTAGATCGCAAAAATATGGCTCTACGCCTACGACTTTTCTTCAATATTATCAGTCAGAAAATATATACGATCTACGAGTTTATAATTTCATGCGCCCTATGACAAAAATCGAGCCAAGAATTATGCATCGTTTGGCTGGTGAAGGCTTAAAAGCGTTAACATGTCTGGACAGTTCATCATTCATCAGTTATCACTTGACGTGAGCAGACATGGACCCCATGCGTGAGTACGTCAAACTCAAACTCATTAAATGTTGTATCGAGCAGGAGTTAATTCGAGCAGGCTATTGCGGTGTATGTTTGGCGGGAAGTTCAATTTTCCACGAAGTGGCTGCAAAATATGGAATAGCAACCAAACTATGTCTGGGTACAAAGGTCTATTCGAATGGTGTGAAAATTACACCACATTCCTGGATAGAACACAATGGTATAATCTATGACCCCACCCTAGCTGTTACACAACACCACATACCCCATAATCTAGAAGTTACTCATAGAAAAGATGAATTTGGGTGCAAAACCCTCGAAGATATAGTCATGGTTGGTATTTTTGAAAAATTTATGGTGAACGAGTCTACGATTGAATACTTCGCTAAAGCTCCGAAACATCTATCGAAAGTGCGTGAAAATATTCATGAAAATGTAGCTAAAATATTTACGTAATATAATATCTTATAGCCTGTGTTCAGGGGAATTTAATTCTTATTTTAAATATTTATTATTATATTATTATATTGGGCCAAAAGGCAGCACACATGGACCCTTTGTGCATCCTCCTGGAAGTCCCTCTCAGAACGTCAACTAGCTTATGGTTTTAACATAGTTGATAACATCCCCAAGAGCAGCTTCTCTCAGCATGTCTAAACGAACACAGGTTTACGAATGGATTATAGAGCCGAGTAATCAAAGAGGATATGCTCTACTGTCTCATCTTTATGTTCACAGCCTCGATATACGGATGTGCCTGATAGCCTCATTCCATGAAGATGTTGGTTTAGTTAGGACAATATCCGGACAGAAATATCCTGTTGCAAAAGGTAGGTTCCGCAAGGTCATCGTCAAGAATATTATTGCTGTTGCACTGTCAGGATAGTACAGCAATTCCTTGGCTAGTTTTTACTTTTTTGAACTTATGGTTAGTATGTTCACACACTAGGCTTGCCACTACTAAAAGTATTGCATTGGTGAAGCAGGAAAGTTCAAAAAGTTTTTGAGCTGCTTTCCTTTCCAGCGCGTCAGCCGCGTGGTTACCTTTAGACTAACCATGGCCTTTGATCCACGTCAGTGTGACTACATTGTTGTTTGTCGTCTCAACCAAGGAATGGTGACATTCTGGTACTAATCCTGATATGATACGTGGTCTCTTCAGTGCTAGTAGTGATTGTCTGCTGTCCGTAAAGATTAATACATGTTTCTATCGGAAATCTCTTTTTTTGCAGCTATGTAGATGCTATTCAGTTTAGTTTGAAGTAAGTTGACATATTCACCTGTAGCCCATTTTATGTTGTGGTTTTTAGAATTGGAATATACTCCGCCAGCAAACGCTTGCTCAGCTTGATCCATCAGTGTAGATATTTAGTCTTGACGTTCAACCTTTATTAAAAATTGTGCTTCTGGTTTGAAATGCCTTTGCAAGGAATTTCAATTGTAGACCGTGACACTTATTGAAATGGGACATTCTCAAAGAAAGGTTGCTGCAATTATTGGGGTGATGTATCAAGGACTTACCAGCATAGAGGCATCAAGCCATAGGCCGCTGTGTAAGTGGGAATGTCCGTCTGAACTCCGGCGAGAGAGAAAGCAATATCTCAAAATTTTTAAATGAATCACCTTATAAGACTCATTACAATTTGTTAGTACAATTAATAATCTTTCAAACGATAAAGTACATGTAGGGTATAAGTTAATGGAAAACCGTAAATATTTTATGATAATGGTCAAAAACAAGTATTTTACGTACACAAATTAAATGGTATTAAATTTTTACATGCAACGTCTTGTAAATTCTAACATTTCTAAGGCATACATTTTAATCGTAATTTTGGATGTATCTACAATATCTAATCACTAAAATAAAATGTTTGTTAATACCGTAGGTACCTGGAATTACCAAAATTTTTATGTTTATGCATGTTTCACTTTCAAGAATTGTTATTATAGGATAGTTTGAGAAAGGGCGGAACATAATCAAGCCATATTTTTTATTATATCAAGTGGGCTACTGTCAAAATAGTATCTACTAATAAATGTCAAAGAAATATTGCTGTATTCTTCGTTTGTGTTGTTAGGTTTAAATAATAAATAACTATGATGAATTTTCCGCAGGAAGACATGATCAATATGATTTACGTGATAGGAGAATGTTCAAAAAATTGTTTACTCGCTTCAAGACTATATCGTGAAAGATATCCCAATCGAAGACATCCAAATGAAAGAGCTTTCTTAAGACTTAAGGAAAGATTCGACACATCAGGTAATGCTTCCTATCAACCTCATGCTCTTCCAAAACGTGTTTTCAATGAGGACAACGAATTTTTAGTAATGACAAATTTGGTTGAGAATCTTAATACAAGTACTAGAAAACTTAGTACTGAATTAGACATTAGTAGACGAACAATAGGAAGAATAATAAAAAAGAATAAATTCCACCCGTACAAAATACAGATGCACCAAGAGCTTTTAGAGAGAGATTTTCCAATAAGAATAAATATTTGCGAGAGGTTCAATGGATTAATTATTGGATATTCAGATTTTTTAAGAAATGTTTTATTTAGTGAGTGACGAGGCCACGTTTCACAGAAATGGTTTCGTCAAACGCCATAATTTTCATTTTTATTCGGATAGTAATCCACATTTGTTTCGTACAACGACCCAAACTAAATGGTCCATAAATGTATGGGGAGGAATCGTAGGAGATACAGTTATAGGGCCATACTTTTTTGAAGGTAGCCTCACTGGAAGAAGGTATTACAATTTTCTAAAAAAACATTTGGGATAATTATTGGAGGAAGTTGATTTAAACACAAGAGTTAACTTGTGGTTCCAACAAGATGGAGCATCTGTACATTACGTTCGTTGTGTACGTCGGTGGTTAAACAGACATTTTACCGACAGGTGGATAGGACGTGGTGGACCAATTTTGTGGCCTCCTCGATCTCCAGATCTCACACCGATGGATTTCTTTTTATGGGGATACATCAAGCAACTTGTCTATTAAACAGAACCAACTACCAGAGAAGACATGAAAGAAAGGATTCGTAACGCATTTTCCACAATAACTCCAGCTATGTTAGAAAGAGTAAGATCCTCGTTTTTGAAAAGAATTGAGAAGTGTATGGAAGTAAATGGTCGCCATTTTGAACACTTAGCATAAACTATACTTTTTATGAAATGTCAATGTTTATTTATGTAAATGTAAGTGTTTTTATAATGTTGGTTTCCATAATTGTTAGTTTTTTAAAAATAGAAAAAGTTGGAAAATAAATACAATCTTGCATGTTACATAACTAAGATATACTGTTTGTGATGACTTAATTATTTCGTAAAGACTGCAAACTGCTTTTATATTTATTGGTACTATAATGACATTAGCCTACTCACAGTAAACAAAAATATTGCTTCCAACATAATTCCGATTAAGTCCTTCCTTCCTCTAATGGTAAGAGTAAAAGTGTAAGATATTTTAGATGCATCCAACATTACGATTAAAATGTATGCCTTAGACGTTGCATGTAAAAATTTAATACCATTTAATTTGTGTACGTAAAATACTTGTTTTTGACCATTATCATAAAATATTTACGGTTTTCCATTAACTTATACCCTAAATGTACTATATCGTTTGAAAGATTATTAATTGTACTAACAAACTGCAAAAAGACTTATAGGGTGATTCATTTAAAATTTTTGAGATATTGCTTGATTTGCGTTTTGTTTCACCCTGTATTAAAGAAGCCACAGATGAAAAAAGTAATTAATACTGAGCACAGCCAATCATATGTGAATGACAATTGAATACAAAGACCTGTTGATTTATTTTGATTTATTGTTTAACAGAGTGTTAAAGAGGAGGTCTTTTTTGCCAATAATTGGCCATATCTTTTTAAAACATCCATATAATATATTAGAATGCTATATTTTTGTAACGCTCTCGGTGAGATTTTTTCGATTCTTGAACAAAATATAGTACGTTTCATTTAAAAAAATGTAAGTTTTGGAACACCCTGTAGAATCGAAAGTATTTTCAAAATGTGCCCTCAGTAACTGTATTAGCTCACACAAAACCTTAAAGTTTTATCTCGTACCACAACGATGTAATCCTCCGATGTCAGAAGATTGCCCCACCCTGTATAAGAGAGGCTGTGAGAACTAGTGGAATTCCACTACAGACGTTGCATCGATATGTGAAAAAGACCCAATTACATCCAGGAAGGTACTGAAATAAGAACGCAGCCGCATTATGAAGTTAGGCAAATATTTAGCAGAGAACAGGAAGCTGATCTTGGCGAGTATTTACAAATATGTAGGAAAATGGCGTATGGATTATCAACTGTAGCTTTAAGAAAATTAGCTTATGATATGGCAAAAGAGAACAACATTAAAATTCCACAATCGTGGGAAGAAAAAAAATTGCTGATAAAGAAAAAATTCTTATATCGCAACCAGAAACTAAGTATTAGAAAATATGAAGCTTGCAGTCTATCTAGACTAGCATCGTTTAACAAGCAGTATTTTTTAATAACCTGGAGTCCATTTTGAAACGATTTCCACAGTTAGCAGATGGATCACGAGTCTGACTACAGTCCAAAAACCCAAAAAGGTCATTGCACACATGGGAGTAAAGCAACTAAACCAGAGCACTAGTGGCGAGAGGGGAGAACTAGTAACTCTAGTAACCCTTTTTTTAATTATTACTATAGTTGAATGATGGAAAAAAATTTAAAAAAATCAAGTATGACCACGGCTAGTCAAGTCTCGGTGTGGATCCTTTACAAAGTTAACTAATACAATTCCAGGGTAGATTTTGCCGGTTCGCGGGTAAAAGTCTACTTTAGATTTCAATTAAAAAAAGAACAAAATGTCAAAGATAAATTATGAGCAAAGAAAAGTGGGCGCCACCTGGGAAATTATTAGCTGCTCAATACTACCCCCCCCCCCCCCACAAATTATTTTACCTAACACGGAGAGTCCTCGCGGGTTAAGAACTCCTTTTTTTGCACTTTATTTCCAGTTAAACATTTTCTACTACGTTTGTCAATATCCTTAAAATTCCGTATTAATGCACTGTATAAATTAAAAAAATAATTCACCCGTTTGATAAGCTATTGTGTTAGCGAAACGCGCCACAACTTTTGAACATGTTCATTAATAATAAAATGAAGATTTAAACAAATTAAATTGTTTTATTTCATCTTGACAGTATAAATCTTCATCAAGTAAAAGTCAAGAGATACTCCCTTACATTAAATAAAACCAAAGTAAAATTACAACGCTAAGCACTTTTACAACGAGTTATTCAAAATTATCTCTTAACATCCTTTCTGTTGTACAAACGGACGCACCGGAATTCGGTCCCGCTACCTGCGGAAGGGACTACCTGTAACGGATTAAGTTCGAAGTGCGATTTCGGAATTGGGTCCCATGTACCTACTATTTGTTTAATTTGACCAACCTAACAAAACCTGTTACCTTGATTAAAAGGTCCTGTTAATCTCAGGGTGGGATTCGTAATAAAAAAACTGATACAGATGTAATGTTGATTTAATATAAAATATTGTTGGTTGTCATATGGATAACCAAAAAAACACAAGGGCTTGCCTAAAAAGTGGTAACGCTAAAAACTCCCTAAAGTAGTTCCGCTGTACCTCACGATTTATATGAAGTTGGCTTTCACAAATTATTTAGGTTATTCTAAGTTAATAGAAAGCATGGGAAGATTTATAAAAAAAGAAAAGTTTTACACTATCCAATCTTACCTTAGGGGTGGTTGGATACAGAATTATATTATGAACTACCTTGTATGCATACATTGGCTTACAAACTCTAGTGATTGTGCAATTGTTATTAAATACTATACAAGTTGTCCTCCACAGAGGGTAAAGACACCAGGAAACTAAGTTCCTCAGTAGGTATGGCAAAATACTCTACTTACAATACTTTTCCATAAAGATAATTGTTATTTCAGCCAAATGTTTTCTACTCAAACCCCTGGATTCCTTGTTAAGAGTAAGGTCTGAAGGTTACCTGTTTACAATCGGGTGCTGTGGGGTGTCCCTCCAAAATAACTGATGGTGGCTTACTATATCCTGTAGGTAGAGGTGTATCCGATATGATGACTGGGTGTAGATGATGTCGATGCAGGAACGAAAGGAAGATATCGATGTATGAAATAAAGCCAAAGAAAGAAGATAGATCGAAGAAAAGAAAGAAAGAAAGGAAGAGACCGTAGAAGTTGTGTGGCCTCAATGTGGTTTCGCCTACGGATGTGGAAACAGGAACTTAAGCTGAGCGAAAATAAATATCCACTTATACAGAGTGGTAGAGCTCCAACAGGATCACTCTAATAAAATCTAAGCTCACTTAAATATATTTGCAAAAATTAGCAAAATTGCTAAACCATGTGGTCTATCACGAACCTCACATGGAAGAAAAAAAAACCCATCTCCTATCTACGTATGGATGGTCTTAGAAAAAAAAGGTATGTTCTTTTCATTTACTTCTTTATTACCAAAGTACTTAACACCAGAGATAAGCTCTGATAACAGAAATTAAAAGAAGAAACTATTAATTGATAAGGAAGGTCAATGATCTTTAATCAGTAGATCTATGAATAGAAAAGTGACATTATGATGAAAGATTGAAATCACTTTGAGAAGATTTATTTTTAAGATTGACGGATATGACAAGATTGTCATCTACTTTGTACACCATGTAAACAAAATAACCTTTAAGCCTTTTACATTTTCCAATTACTAACTTTTATGATCTGGTGATCATCCTATGTTCAAATAAGATATTCTGTAAATTTAGAATATAAATATTTGACATATCATCACAAGATAGGTCACTTACTATTTGGTCTAGCCAAAATATTAAACATCAAGTAGGTATCACATAAAATGTAACTTCTGTCATTCTGACGATGATATGTCAATATCGAAATAATTATCAATATCCTTTAATAATTTTCATAAATCTTTCAATTAAATAGTGGAATTAATTAGAAACAGTTAGTTTCATTTATAACATTAATATGAGTAGATTCCACAAAGTAAGGGTCCAAACAGTAAATTCAATTTGGTAAATACTTATTTATTATTATTTTTTTTTTAGGTGCCCTTCATGGAGACGCTTGAGAAAATTGAAAGGATTCCTGAGACATTAATTGTATTAATCCTACTTAAAACAATCAGGATCTGTTTTTAATAAAATAGCAGTTGGTAGGTACAGAGTTTATTTTTGGATGTTTGAAAGAGAGGCACAAATAATTCTTTGTCCCATAACAGACCCCTCTTTCCCGAAAAGAAGTTTTACTTTGTCAAAAGGGAAACTTCATATAACATTCCTAACTTTTAACAAAACATATAGCCTTAGTTAGCATACATCTGAAATTCGGTTATAATCTTAAGTTGCTTATCCTATTACTTTATATATGAAACTTTATACAAAATGACAAAAAAATTTGAGGACTTATTCTTCATCACTATCATCTGGAGGATGATGCTTTAGGTCTTTTGCATGCCATATGCCACAATCTTTACCATTTATATCTCTCAATTGGTAACTCCATGGAGAAAGAATTTTGGAAATTACAAAAGGGCCAGTGAATTTTGGTGCAAATTTTGCGGTGATGTTATTCGCTTTATTTGACAGGGAATAGTTTCGCTTCCATACTTGCTGACCAACAGGAAACTTATCTGGTCTTCTTCTCAAGTCATACCCCTTTCGACTTTGGTCATATGCTCTTCGGAGACGTTTGTTGACATCCTCATAGACCTTCTTCAGAGCTTCGGAACGGTCTTCAGGAGTCGGCAAATCTTCTTGGGGAACATCCGATGGAGATCGACCACGAACAGTGACTTCTCTTCCATACATTATGAAATTCGGAGCCATGTCGGTAACTTCATGTTTTGCCGAACGCAAAGCCCATGCAAGCTTTGGCAGATATTTCTCCCACATCTTGTGATTATCCCTCACATAGGAACTTATCATCGTCTTGAGGACGCGGTGCATTCTCTCAACAGGGGATGCCTGTGGGTGGTAATTGGCAAGATAGCATAACTTGACATTATACTCGTTCGTTTTAGATATGAATGTTTTATCTTTAAACTGAGACCCATTGTCTAAAATAATTCTAGACGGAGTGCCAAACACCAAGAAAACTTGATCTTCCAGAATCTGGGCGATTTTATCTCCAGTCGCAGTGCGCATAGGAAATAACAAAACGAACTTAGAGAAGCTGTCACAAATTGAAAAAATATAAGTATATCCCGAAGAACTACGGGGAAGTGGTCCGACGAGGTCAATGGACAACAAGTCCCATGGACGAGTCACAGTAGGGGTTTGGCTAAGCATTTTTCCTGCAGGTTTCGTCTGTAGTGGCTTAGTGCTAAGGCAAATGTGACACCTTCTAATGTACTTGGCGACATCTGTTCTCATTTTCGGCCAGTAAAACCGTTCTATAATGCGTCCCATGGTCTTGAAAACACCTAGATGACCACATGTAGGGGGATCATGGTGATTCCTTATGATGTCTTTCCGTTTCTCCCTAGGAACTACTTCTAACCAGCTATCTAAATTATGTACAAGATTAGGGTAGTTTGTCTTCGTCAGTCGATAGAGACGTTGGTTTTCAACTCTCCATAATGGATATTTCACCGGGTCGTGTTCAACTTTCTCCATCATGGTATTGTACCATTTGTCCAAGGAGGGGGTAGAACTTAAATCTAGAAGACTATCTGGATGGTGATCTATGGATTCAATGGCAGGTACTGATCTAGATAATGCATCAGCAATGACTTGATCCTTACCCTTTCGGTGTACGATCGTAAAATCAAATTGTTGAAGGCGCATACTCCATCTAGCAATTCTACAAAGTGGATCCTTGATCTTGTACAGCCACTGTAAGGCATGGTGATCGGTCCACACAGTAAAGTGTGCTCCTTCAAGGTAAGGACGAAGCTTTTCCACTGCCCAAATAACGGCCAAACACTCTTTTTCTGTGGTGGTATATTTCCTTTCGGCTTTTGTCAGCGAGCGGCTTAAATAGCAGACGACTTTTTCTTCTCCATCCTGGATCTGAAACAATACCGCACCAAGACCAAAATCTGAGGCATCCGTTTGAACTATAAATGGGAGGTCGAGCTGTGGACAAGACAAGATTGGAGCTGATACAAGATGATTCTTTATAGTATCCATAGCCTTTTGACAATCTACATCCCAGAGAAACTTTTTATTTTTATGCAGAAGTGCTGATAGAGGTGCTGTAAGGGACGAAAAATCCGGAATAAAGCGTCGATACCATGAAGCTACTCCAATCAGACGACGGACCTCGGTCACCGTTTTTGGTACAGGTATCTGAAGGATGGCTTCTACTTTGTCTGGGTCCACCAACAAACCAGCTGCATTCAACACGTAACCCAAGTAACGTAACTCGGACTTACAAAAGTTACATTTATCCCTGTTAAGGGTTAAACCTGCCTCCGCAAGTCTTCGCAAAACTTCTCCCAAAACGTATAAATGCTGGTCAAAGGTAGAGGTGCAAATGATGATATCATCTAAATAAACGAAAACATAGTTTTCAAGGTCGTAACCAAGTACCTTTTTCACGAAACGTTGCCACGTGGCTGGAGCGTTATGCAAACCGAACGGCATGCGTTTAAATTGAAACAACCCGCGAGTTGGGACTACAAATGCGGTATAGGGTCGGGAAGATTCCGCGACAGGAATCTGCCAATAAGCTGACTTGATGTCTAGGGTAGTGAGGAACCTAGCATCTCTTAGTTTATCTAAGGTTGCAGAAACAAATGGCAGTGGGTATGCGTCACGTTCACTGACTTCGTTCAACTTTTTATAATTTACACAGAATCTGAATGTATTATCAGGCTTTTTAACTAGTACTATTGGTGACGCCCAAGGAGAACTAGATGGTTCGATTATATCCTTGGCGAGCATGTCATCAAGTTCCTTATTCACCTGCTTTTGTAATGCTGGAGAAAGAGGGTAATGTCTCTGTTTTATGGGTGGATGAGAAGTTTTTATGACGTGTTCCACTAAGTGAGTACATCCTAAGCCTGACCCCATTTTACCAAACGTAGAGTTGATGAGACAATCGAGTTCATTCCTTTGATCACCTGAAAGTTGGTCAAGGGAATTGATAGCAGAGATTTCGGGTAGTACTTTGTCATCATGTGGTACAAAAGACCATTGACCAGAGTACAAGTCTGGAACGATTCCCATCTGCATCCAAAAATCTATCCCCAAAATAAGATGATGCGAAATTGACGGTACTACAAGGACTTCAAATATTTTTATTCTCTCTTGTAATTGGATAGGGATTGTGAGCGAACCCACGACCTTACACTTAGCTCCATTCGCAACTGTGCACTCCGTCGACAAACCATGGTTCAGTTTACAAATAGACTTCAGCACATCCCAACCAGGATCACCAATAACTGTCTTTGAGCAACCGCTATCTAACAGAGCTAAAAACATCTTATTATAAATACACACCTTAAGAAACGGGCGTCTGTCATCTTTGGCATGAGCTAAAACGAAATCTAAAACGACAGATACAGACGACACCGGATTGGTCGGAGTTTTCGAGTTCGGGGTTTTTGACCGACCTATTGCTGGCCCCGACTCACATTTTTTTGACAATGAGGACAATTGATACGGGTGACATTCGGTTTTCCACACTTCCAACAAAATAGTTTACGTTCTTCACGACATTTTTTAAATTTGTGGCCGGCCTGTTGACAATTCCAGCAGGCTGGTTGACCTGAAGCGTTGACTGCTTCCACGGAGGCGGAGGGTTTCGGATGCGAGACCATCTCTGATATACGCGCGGTAGGTGAGACTTGCGTAGCATTAACCGACGTTGAATGAGCGGGACGATGATATGCCAAATCGGGTTCGAGTAGCGTTCGATGTGAGGCTGGAGGGGGAAGGAATTTCTTGACTCTTTCTTCAGTTTCTTCCACGCTCCTGCATAATTTAAGCAATTCCCTTACCGAGTGTACCTCTCGAAGAGACAACTGGGTTTGAAGGTAGGGGAGTAGGTTTCTTCGGATTAGTTGTAGCCTAACTTCCTCTGAGTGTGGTTGATCCAATCTTCTAAAAAGGTTTTCCATGGCAGTAATGAATGTTAGTACCTTTTCTTGCGACCCTTGTGTTCTTCGTCTGATTTCATCCCATAGGTTATACTCATAATCATGCGGCCTGAAATCCTCTTTTAGTTGTGTCACAAGATCATCCCACGAGGTAAAACTTCCCGTTCGATACCAGTATAACGCGTCTTCCTCGAATAATTCCGGAGCAGAGCGTAATAATTGTTCCTTGGAAACGCCCCGTGATAAACGAACTTCCTCAATACGTTCTAGGAAATCGTTGACGCTAGTACGCCCGTTAAATTTGACATTCCACCTATGAATGAAGGGGTTGAAAGCTGAGTTACTTGGTTCACTTGGCCGTTGGGTAGGAATCGGAGACATATTTAAATTGTTCAGACAGTCAGCAAGGTATCTAAAATGGTTCAAATCCTGGAACGAGGTTCTTCTCGTGTCGTCGTCGAAAGTTGCCATTCTAGATGTTGATGATGCGAGCCTTCCCTGTGACGTGTAATTTTCACAACGTTCGTCTGGGCTCCTATGACTTCGTCCATCATATTCAGGTTCTCGGCGACTAGAAGGTATCCCATGAGTCTGATGTTCGATTGGACCATCTTCTGGCAAATCGATTAGATCTCCTATTATTGGAAGACTTCTGGAAACTCTGGGTGTCGGTGGAATTGGAGCGTCGATGAGAGAATATGCATCCCGTGGATTCGAAAAATTCTCTTGTTCCCTTCCTGACCTCAATCCTCTAGGTACACAACCTTGATTGATAGCTGCTGACGGGTATAGACTGAATCTATCTTCCCTTTTCGCTCGGACAGATATCCCATCCATTCGAGGGACAGCATGCTCTGCAGGGTTGACGAGACGACGTCCAGGTTTCGGCGATGTTGCTTCGTACGCTAAGTTGAGGTTACCAAATAGTTGACGACAGTCACTTTCCAGACTAATCCGCTTATCCTCTTCCATTTCGGAAGGACCATCTATCGTATTTAACCGTTCCATGAGGTGCGTTAGACGGGAGTATAATCGACGGAAGTCATTTTCACGATTTTCAGGATCGAAAGATTCGATTTCCATGACCAATTCCTCTAGCTTACCACTGCAAATTTCGAGTTCTGAGTGAAAATCCCAATGAACTTGCACGTTAGGAGTGAGTCCAGTTTCCTTCTCCTTCCTCATAGCTTGACGCAACGCTGCTCGTTTCTCATCTAGGGTAAAGGCTACAGTGATTGGCCACTTAAGCGATACAGTTCAGTAAACCTGTAAAGCATTTTATGTTATTGAGACTTTATAATAATGTAATGCATGAATATATAGATAAAACTATTCCATTTTTGATTCAGTACCAACTGTATTGTATCAAATTGTTGAATTTTGAAAATGATTTGGTTTATTGTCAAGAGTACGGATTTAACAGTTATTAG
The DNA here is from genome assembly GCA_947563755.1 of Lochmaea crataegi. Classification (NCBI taxonomy): domain Eukaryota; kingdom Metazoa; phylum Arthropoda; class Insecta; order Coleoptera; family Chrysomelidae; genus Lochmaea; species Lochmaea crataegi. Next base: position 12,377,539 of record OX387437.1, on the reverse strand, counting down.
CCAGGTTAGTATAATGATTGGCATAGCAAAATGACCAGTAATTGGCCACGTTTGTATTATGATTAGCATGGAAAAATGCGGAGTTATTTGCACCAGTTTAATAAGTCTGCTCACCTATCTGGGTAGGTAACTGTAGCAAAATCACTGGTTATATACCTACCACAAAAAAAGTAAGAAGATTCAATGAAACCTGCATTTTTATTAGCATTACATTTTATCAAAACAGACATTGCACATAAATTGGTTCATTCCAATAAACTTCATATCTCTTTTCAAAATACATTTAATATGGTATGTTCTTGTACAATTTACGCATCTTATCCCATATTGGCTTCTACTCAAATTATTTGTGCACGAAAAACATAGTCCAGCGTAAATAGTTTGATTCTGGAATGGATTCGGAGAAGCTGCTTTTATGATAACCATACTGGTTATGTTAACTGCTTTCTTATCACCATCGATCTTCTCGTCTGCAAACAGTCTTCTTTTAGTTTCCGCCGGAACTGAGATAACACATTCGGGTTCATCTTGGCAGTCATTTTTGGGTTGAATGATTTCTTCGGTATCAACGGCTTCGGTTATGTCTTCAGTATTCTCTTTATTTTCAGAAAAATTATTATTTGAAATGTGGGCGGCTTCTGGATCTTCATTATTTTCAGTAATCTCTGGATTGTGTTGTTCGTTTCTGGTTAAAACTATGGCCTCGCCATCAGTTATTTTCGGTTTGCCTTTTTTTATCGGTGCCTTCAATCCCTTTATTTTTTTTCCTTTTCTTGAAAGTACTTCCTTCATGTGTTGCCTATTCAACCTTTCAGTCTTACGTTTCTCTTTTTTTTCTTCGACTTCCTTTTTTAATGCTATTTTCTTCTTTATTTCTTCTTTTCTAACTGATGAAGTTAGTACAAAGGGTAGCTTTTCTGTCTCTCTTTTTCCCTTCCTTTCTGGGGTTTTGGGCCAAACTACGTAATCACTAAGTGATGATGTGTTTGGTCCACATTCTTTGTTGGCCGATGAGGTACTAGGCATTTGGCAGTCGTAATAATTGATATTTTCTTCTATCACAATAGGAATGCTTTCAATGTCGAATACTTGATTGATTTCAGTATCAATCTCCATAAGATCTGCCTCAGTATTCTGATCGTTTGATTTGATACTCTCACGTATGTGGTCTACCTTGTCTAACGGACCACTGTCATCTAAATCATCATACAGTAAGACTTGAACTGCTGTCTTTATCTGGAGCATGATGAAACTGCCGAGCTTATACTTTTTGCCTGCCCCGCTGCCTCCCAAATAAGGTATCTGATGTTTGGCAGGGTCTTTTTCTCGCCTTCAGAAATTGTTGCAAATCTTAAAAGCGAAATGACCTATTAAATGAAAGAAAATAGAAATATCTTAATTACTTTTTTAAAATTTCTTTGTTTATTTTTTCGAGATAAATCCAAAATTTTATAATAATTTTGTTTTTTTTCAACAAAGAAAAAAGAAGTTATTACATCTTGACTACTTGTTTTTAGATGTTCTGGAAAATAATCAATCTGGGACATGATATTAACCAAAAAGTGCAGTTTCCTCAACCACAAAAAACGAAATTCAATTCTGAAAATGTTGGGAAAATTATTTATAATCCTAAATTAACTGAATTCCCATAAAAAAACTTGCCATAAATTATGAATTAAATTTCCTATAAGACTTAACATGATTACTGATGAATTTTTTTACCATATTCAGAAAATTGCTCTGTATCTCAAGAACGAAACGACTTATTGCAGATTTCATTTGACAATAACTGAAGGAAATCTTCAATTAAGTCGTGCAAATACAAAAATATTGTCTGACAAAAATCATGACCAGATTTAGCAGTCCGACGCGGCGCTGCGAACGTGTTATGAAAAACAGACATTTAATTTTAAATTGTCCATAAAGGAATCAAAGCATGGTATATGAGAGAAAAGTTTGGAAAATTTGATGGAAAAAGTTCAAATAGTCTGAGGGCAACGAATGTTTCACTAAAAGAAATGTGGTACAAATTATAAAATGTCATTTTAACATTTAAAACATTTCAGTTATCCTAATATGGGACTCAAATAGTGAAAAAGTGATTCATTTGTCGTCTAAAATATGTATACGATAAAAATGGTAGTTTGCTTATTTGGACGCCTTATCTTTGTTCATGTTATGGAGGTAATAAAAACTCAGGGAGAGAGTTTTCACTGGGAACGATACTCGATGCTTTCGTTTGATCTAGCACGCTCAAGCACTGAAATATTTTACGTTTACTTGAAACAGAATTTTTAATTTAAATAATGCACATCTCTATGCCTACATTGGTGAAAATCCGCATGCTATAAAAGAGACGAAGCACCAGCGAAGATTTAGCATAAATGTCTGGACAGTTGTAATAAGCAATCAACTTCTGGGACCAGTAGAGATAACAGGACAGGATTACCTTAACTTTTCGCAAAACAGTTTACCTGATTTAATGGATGACGTACCCCTAAAAACAGGGATGATAAAAAACACGTTCTTTAAAAAAAAACATGCTGTTTTTTGGTTAAATCAGTTTGAAACACCTTGCAAAAAAACATGTTTATAACAGTTGTAAGCAACTGTTTTATACATAAAAGAAAGCGCGAAGGCAGATACCTCTACAGCCGCGTTAGAGAAGCATGTACCTATTTTTTATTTGGCTAACGTACACCAGAGGTCAGTACTAATCAACTAATCCCTCCCTAATTCACTAGCAGATAAAATACTGTGTCTGGGATTAGTCTTGGGTTAGTTAGCAACAGCCAGTTTTACTTTGTGTGTTTGTCACTTAAATTTTGTGGAAATTCGAAATGACCGGACGAAGAAAAGATGCTGTTTCGAATTAGTTCATTTCGTCTACCAGTAAAACAGCAAGAGTTCAGTTCAAGAAATGCATTAAGGAACTTGTCGCTTCGGTTGCACGAATGCAAAACATGTAAGAGAGTGAAGGAAAAGTGCAAGAGAAACAGAAATACTTTCTTCTGATTCTGACACCATCAACTCCGATAATCAAATTGAAAGTAGAAGTGATATATACGTCGATTTAGGTAAGTGATAAGAATATTTACATTCAAATTGAATTTGCTTTTGTTTTTCACGTCGTATGCATGTACTGTTTACGTAAAGCTGTGCAACGTAATTAATGGAAGGAAGGTTTTAACAATAATTATATGCGAGAGTAAAGATTTCTTGAATTGCAAATTGCTTCACTTCCCCCTATATACATTTTTTCGTTTATCTCAATTATTAATGAATAAAAATTAATTTCTGGCAGCACACAATCAGAAGCAAGCACTAGTTCAATTTCAGTTGAAGCTTCCTCATCCACAGCAAAGAATATTTCCATTTGCTACTCCAAGAAAAGGAGAAAATTGGATTCATTCGTAGTAAGAACCACAGTTAACGAAAAGAAGAAACTAGACATTCAAATTGCCAAGTTTGTGTATGCGACAAATTCGCCCTTTAAAATTGCTGAGCATTCTCAATTTAAGAAGACGATTGAATGCTTGCGCCTGGGATACCAACCACCAAACAGGTTTCAGATCGGTGCAGAATTGTTAGATGAAGTGTATAATCCCATTAAATCCGAAATCCAGAATATCTTAGCTGGTAAAGTAGGTAGTGTGTATGTCCCTAGATGGATGGAGTAATGTAAGAAATGATTCCATTGTGTGTATCTCTGTAACTGATGAAAAAGTTCATTTAGTAAGTACGTACTATAGATACGGATACGTCATACATCAGAATATTTGCTTACTCTAGCCATAAAGCAATAAAAGAGTGCCTAAAATTGAATTGTATTTCACGTAGTCTTGTTACTGATAATGCTTCGAATATGAGTAAAATGAGAAAAGAAATTGCTACATGAAAAATTTGGGAAGGTAGATATTCTAACGTATGGCTGCTCAGCACATATTTTAAATTTACTTGCACAAGATATTCAAATTCCGGCAGTAAAGGAGCAAGTTAAGACAATAGTGAAGTATTTTAGAAATGTGCACTTTGCAGCTGCACGTTATAAGCAGGGCGCTTGTCCTGCCACAAGATGTGAGATGGAATACCCTAGCCGACTGCTTAGAACTGGCATAAAATTTCAAAAGTTTGCACTGAAAATCGTGCTGCAATCGATATTCAGATTGCTTCTTTAGTACATGACATGAATTTGAAAATAAATTCCCAAGATTGTCTAGAAAACTCAAATTAATCGCTGTTGCTCTAGACAAAGTTCAAGGCAACTTTTGCACAATTAGTGAAGCTACAGAAATATGGTTAAATTTATTGAATAAATTTAGAGAAAATCTTACAGAAAAAGACGTATCGTGCTGTGAAAAGAGATTTGCAATGGCTATGACACTAGGGCTTAACACGAGACGAGAGTGGACGAGAGTATCAAAAATCTGGTCTCGATGTCGTCAATTCCGAAAAAATTGAGTCTCATTCAAGTCTCGTCTCGTTGCCGGTTGTCTCGTCTCGTTCAAGTCTTGGTCTCGTCTTGTTACCGGTTGTCTCGTCTCGTCTCGCTTAATTTTAAATATTGTTAATAAAATCCATGAATAATTTTTTTAAACTTTATTTATAACAATCACACTCGTTGACATTTTAATGTAACTGAAGTCCAAAAATCAAAGCAAACGAGAGAAGGTATAATGAAAAATTTTTAATTTATACAGTGCATAAATATGGAATTTTGAGAATATTGACAAAGTATTAAAAAATGTTTACATGGAGATAAAGTAAAAAACATCCCTAAATACGGAATTCAACCAATATTAACAAAATTATGGAACAAGTTTACCTGAAAATTCATTCACAACAATTACTCCTGACCTATCTTATAGGTAAATAAGTTTAATGAGGGAGAATGGTTGATATCTATTTGTTCGTTGAAAAGATTACCAGAACTTTTTTTTATTTATCTCAAGAGCTTCTAAAAGATTTGATTTAAATGCTTATCATATTAATTAAACCTTAACCATTCTGCTGAATTTTACGACCCTATTGTATTTGAGGCGATACAGGACGTGTCTATTTAATTTTGGTAAAACCGACCTGTTTTTTCATTTTATTCCACATTCCACAAAGAAAGACTCACCACTTTAAATTTTCAATACAATATTTTACAGATGTTCACCAGATTTTATATATTGTAAAATGTATTGTTCTCTATGTAGACCGTTTCTAATTTTTCTTATAAAAATTTCATACAAAAAATTTTACGAGACTCTCGGGTTGCGTTGTATAAGGTCACGGAATCACCCATATTATTTTCAAAAATTTCTCGTCTCGTCTCGCTTTTTCGAGACGAGAACGAGACGAGACGAAGAGAAAAATCTCGCTCTCGTGTGAATCCCTATATGACACTTGCTCATTTTCTTCATATAATATAATAAATTTTGAAGAAGCATTTCCATTTAAATCTTATTTGTTTAAGACAGAATCAGTAAAAAATGTTAAACCCATCGTTTGGTGGAACGCTTTGAAAAGAGATTGGAATGCTACCACCATTGAAATTGTCCAACAGTTGCATTGTGCAACAGCGTTTTCGGCTGGGGTAGAACGACTTTTTTCTGCGTTTTACCACCCTTTGGAACAGACTTGGCACCGCAAAGACTGCTAAATTAGTAACCGTATTAAAACATTTTAATACCCAGACACCGATTGATATTGATGATGTATGTTTTGATTTTGAGTAGTGTTCTTGTTCGTATGTTGCATAATATATCTATATTATTTTATGTTATTTTTGGAAGAATATTTTTTTTTTTTGGTTAAGCACTTATACTTATAATATCAGGTAGGTGTCAGTTACAAATATGTATTGATAAATGGCTGAGTTGTATTGAAGAATTTTTTAAAGTAATAAAAAATAAATTTGAGATTAACAAATGCTTAAAACATGTTTTAAACAGTTTAAAAGAACCTTGTTTAAAACATATTTTTTTCGGGTGTTTTAAACATGTTTTCAACGCTTGTTTCAAACAATTTTGGTGTTTATGATTTATATATACGGTAGTTATCCTACTCATTTCAGTCGAGTATTTCGTCAATATCATGACACTGCGTGTGAAAATCGATGGATTGAACAAAGAGGGCCAGTCAATCGGCCTGCAAGATCACCCGATTTCGATAAAAGCGATTTTTGTTTTTGGAGCTACTTAAAATGATCAGATTATGCTGTTCCAATACAAAATCGTAATCAGCTGTGGGAAAGAATAGTGAGTGGGTGCATGTAATTAAATTCAAAATGATCCCATAATTTTTCAAGAGCAATCCTTACAGAAAAGATTGGATTTATGTCTTGCAACAAATGGCCCAGCAAACACACAAGACTGGCAAAGCATTGGGCCAACGAATTTTTTGATGGCATAATGGTGGCCAAATTTATAGAACATTGAAAAATCGCTATTAATTCGCTGCTTAGATGTCAGTTGGATATACACCATTGGGCCAATAATTATTTTACGCTGTGAAAAGTTATTGCAGACAATTCACCTTTTTTTTTCGTGATGGGCCAATGCCCGTTTTAAAGCGCTTAAAATGCACCGCTGTAATATTGATGGGCCAAAGCACGTTTTAAAGCACTTAAAATAGAATATTTGAAAAACGCATTTTTTTGTATGTTAAGCAACACTGGTCAGTAAGCTGTGAAATATGCTCTTGAAAAGCGCTCCTTACCCAACAGTTAACAAGTGGCAATTGACAGATGACAATTGTTCTTGTTGTGAGTTTTGTAAAGTATGAGAGGTGGGAATTTAAAGACAAAAGTGGATTTAACCTAACTTTCTAACATTCCCTCCTTTTTTAAACAGTTTCCTTGATTGTATTTTATCACTTTTTGGTGGATTGTGGAAAATGTATATATTTAAAAGAAAAAGTAAAAGTGAAAATAGACGTATTTGAAAACGAGTGCAGCAAATATTACAAACGAACTCTGAAACTAATAAACAAAGTGTTAGCCATATAAACTTCCCTGCTGTGCAACAAATGTATCAAAATTAAGTACACTTGCCGGTAGTGATTCTCATATACCAGTACCAGTATTAACAAACTGAATCTGATATAACAAACATATTCAACAGAAATCCCTGATAGTAGCTTACTTACATCTAACACATTCAATACAATCATTGAATCTGATACTTCTATCAACAGATTATATATAGTTGAAAGTACAAGTAGACATAATCAGGATTCTACACAAAAAAGTTTAGAAAGCAATATAAACTTCCTTAAAAAATGGATCATTTCAAATAATAATTCGCAAGTTGCTGTAAACCAGTTGTTGAAACGGTTTAAGACAGGACCTCTTTTAAGAGATTTACCAAATGAGCTAGAACTTTGTTAGGTATTCCTATATCAGTAAGCCTAACTGATATGGATTCTGGGCATTTTTATTATTTTGGTTTATCTAACACTATTTTAAATATAATTAGAAATGACAAGTTAAATCAGTCCGATTATTATTTACAGTTTAACGTAGATGGTTTACCTCTACATAAGAGGAGGAGAATTTTGGTGAAAATGTTCAGCCATGTCTTGGCTAAAAAACTCAATTGGACACGAAGAAATGAAAAACCAGCTTTGGGAAAGTTTGAGAATGTGGTGAAATTAATATTAGGTATGATATTTATTTTTTATTTCACCTTCTTTGGTTTATGCATATTCAAATTTTAGAGTATGTTTGGAAAAATCCCTTATGCAGTGGCTTCACCCAGAGAGACATTGAAAAGCAAATACAGTTATGGTTAAGAGGTTCTATAGACAGGCATGCGGGAAGAAGAAAATAAGCTTTTCTGTTTTTTTTTGGCACAAAGTACATGGTTATTAATTATAAATTACCTACCCTTTATCTCATCATTATTATCGCACAGACAAAAATGTTTTTAAATGGGATACCCTATATTATTAACAAATTTTTGTAATGATTTTTTTCCTGATTTCAAAAATGTACCATATGATACCCGTACTGTATACCATTTTCGAGCTATTGTATGCCGAATATATGGTAGTTAAGCTAGTTAGCTATAAATATGGGAAAGTTAACATTATTGAGGTAAGCTGTGAAAATGACAAGTACTGTATGTTTGATAAATGGCATTTATTCTTTAGTTAAATATAAATCCTATCAAACATAAAAGTTGTCATTTTCTGTCTTTAACTAATACATTTGACGTTTAATGAGGTAAACAAGTAAAGTATGGTATATTTTTTGAATCAGGAAAAAAGACGATTCCAAAAATTTAACAATATACAAGGTATCCTGTATTAAAAAAAAATACTATTTTTTGTTGTACTCTGAGAAGTCTGCACACCGCTGTATTTTTAATGCAAAATTCAGTTTAGCCATTCAAATTTTATCTAAAACTTTCTTTGTATATACAATAATAATGATGATAAAGGGTGACAATTTATAATGAATAACCCTCTCTAGTTATTAGTTTTTATTAATGAAGTATATTTATTTTTTGTTTATAGTTTTGTGAATATATGTTATGTATTTATTATTATTTAAAAATAAAAAAGGCTGAAGACTACAATCCTGTTGACTACATACCTTATTTCTTTAATGTTTATGGACGCAATTATTAGGCAAAATTTTAAAATATATAATAATTTTTCTACATACTTGAGAAAGAAATTATTAAATGACGTGTCGCTTAGACTGTTTCACATCATTAACTTCAGTTGCTGCACACCATTAGATAATTGGCTTTCTTAAATATTGTGCAAAAAAATAAAAAAAAATTTGATTTCCAATTTTTGGTAGAGGCGAGGCAAAGCCTGGCCTTACAAACGTTGTAAAACCATCATCTTTTATGGCGTACTTTCTGTGCAATGCTGGTGATGGATTAATAACTCCAAAATCACGCTAAAATAACGCTGTTAATGATGCATGATTGACCAACGCTTAAAAAGCGCTTTGCCCCGGCGCGTTTTTTGCGCTTTGCCATTTATGTTTTGTCAGCACTTTGCCATTGCTTTTGAGTTGGCGGCTTAGCATTTTTTTTGCAATGTGCCATTGTTCTGTATTTGAGGGGGTTGGCATGTAAAACATATATGTTATAAAATTCAATTATATTCTTGTTGTCAATAAACTTCATTTTTACAGAAAGTAAAACAGGGTTGGTTGAATAATTAAAATCGCTTTTTTTCGAAAACGTTGCTGCATAATATGTGACCTAATTCAAACCAGAGGACATTTGAAGTTTGCATGATGTAGTTTTTTCTCAATTCATATCAGAAATATGCAGCAGCTGTTGGATAATAAACTTTTATCTTTGGCTACTGTCTATTTTTATAGACAATGCTACGATTCATCATTCATCTATTAAGCAGACCTCCAGAAATTCAAATGGCATACACTCCTCTACAAAACGATTATTTCTCTGCCACTTGACAACCCAGCTATCTTCAGGACTCATTAATGAGATCATTCCATCAAAATTGGAGCTTGTGCAATCATTCAAGTTGTCATTGTTATTTTTTATTCTCAAGAATTCAACTCAGTTACATTCGTTTTCAAATTGATCGGCAGATTTTATCAAAGAGCAAACTAAACGAGCTCTAAGAATTCTCGAATTTTTGGGTACTGTTTCTAGAGTCAATATTTCCAGAAATATTGCTTGAATTTTAGTTGATTTGTTAGAATGTCAGATTAATGTAAAACATTGGAAATTAGCGGTCTTTTGAGATATGCTTAAAAAACTGACTCAGCAGCTTCATCTTTTGAAGGGTGCTAGGTCTTTTAGGTGAAACTTTTGAATAAAGGTACATTAGGTTAGATGGACATACAATCACTCCTAGTATCTGTAGTTAGCGTTTGGCAGGAGAGTTTCTGGACACCCTATTATATTTGGAACACACTATAAATGAGTATAACCAAAAAAAAACAATACTGGTTCAAAAGCAATTTATTCAATCTTGTATAAAATACCAACTACAATTTAAGGAATTTTATAATAATGATTTTGAATATCTACATTTTGTGCTTCAATTATCATAACACGTTTACTATTTTCATTACTAGTATTATCATTTTTACTTCTAATCTCTTTACTATAGGAATAATCATTTTTCGATGAAGTATTACAAGTAATAACCGTTATGACCCCGTGAGAATTTATTGTAATTCTCTTCATTCGTTTATTTCCTGAATTATTCTCGTTATTGGCAGTTTCCTTTTCTTCATTCGACTTATCCTGTTCGTTTAAACTTGCTGGGATAATACTGGCTTCAGGACTGGTTCCTAAAAGTGGTGGAAGTGTCAGATGATTACATTTTTTGTACTTGTTGGATTTTTCTATATTTAACGCGTCTAACGTCTTGCGTTTACGGGACAAAGGAGCTGGTTTAAGCAAATGACACAAACAATATGTGTCTCTGGTGGTTATTCTTGTTGAATCTGACATAATACTATGCTCTTCATTCATATTTGAAATATAAATGCCAGAATTTTGAGATACGTCAACTGTATTGTTCATAACCTAAATAAATTCTTCTTTTTTTGGTTTTAGGGATTTTTATATCGAAAAGTCATTCCCGAGTTGTATTTCAACAATGTTTGTCAAAAAGTTCAGTAGGTTTATATTTATTTTTATGGTTGGTAGAACAAAAATAACACCAAAGTATCCTATCTCTGAACTGTTAAATAATTTTATTTAAAATTATAGTTGATGGTGAAATTTTTACGTTTTTGAAACACAAATTTTTTTGTGATAAATGGAAAGATCATATATAAGTTTTATAACAAAACTATTTTTTATTTTTATTTTTTCGCAATAATTCAAAAGTTATATCAAAGTAGTAATTTTTCACTACTAGCCCCTAAACCTAACTTTATTGACTTTTGTTGAGGTAGTAAAGTTGTTCATTATTAACCAAGGTAGAAAAATACAGAGCCTACTTGATTAGAACTAAATCTCAATCCATTTGACAGAATGTGAGGTTAACTCATGCAAATACAAAAAAGGGCCGTTCGGCAATTAACTCCGAAATGGAGAATGATAGGAGTGGAGCAGAAGCAGATTTCTCATAGAGTAAAAAGATCATTTGTTACCGAACTCTTAAACTGTCAAACGAGGGACATCTATCAAACGTCAAACTCAAACAAATGTCATTCGGTGTAATATTTTTGTGGTTATATTTTAGTATTTTTATAAAATATGAATAATTATTACTTCGCAATTGTAAACTATGTAACCTAAAATGCGTATGAATTTTATTTTTTGGCTGGTAATCGAAATGCACATATTCACTCCTAAAACCATACCTCGCCGAGATGGTACAATTGGAACAACTCTTTTCACACCACTCGACAGTGAACGAACGATTAAAAGACTGCTCCTTCTACTCGTTCTGTAATAACCGAACGATTTAAAGAAGGTAGGAGTGTTCGGAGTCGATGGAGTAGCATACAAAAATATTACTCCGAATGATATTTGTTTGAATTTGACGTTTGATAAATGTCCCTCGTTTGACAGTTCGGTAATTACTCTACGAGAAAACTGCTTCTGTTCCACTCTTCACTCTCCACTCAAATTTATATTGAAAATGTCGAACCTCAAAAGTTATCGTTCTTATTTTGTACCATTATGTACGAATACTACAAAAACAACTCCTGACAAAATGTTTTTAAATGTTCCCCAAGATGAAAAACGTCGAAATAAATTACTCATAAGCACCGTGATAATCCCAGAACAAAATCGAATTTATTTGTTGCGAAGATCATTTCGATGTAAGTATTTCATAACACCATTGGGTAAAAGTCTATTTTAATGAACCAACGCGGATTTTGATGGAATATTTTTTTTTAATTAATTCGAGGTCGCTGAACACGAAAATGAAAAAAGAAATCGGCGCTATCTTACCAAAAACGAGTTATTAATTTTTGAAGATGAGGTCAGATCAGCACTGCACTGGTTTTAATGTCATATTATAACTTTTTTAAAATGATTCATCATAACTTGTACACAATATTAAATACACTATAATTGCTTTTTAAGATATTCCTCTCACACACACATTTAAAAAACACATATATTGATATTCATTTCTTGTAAATTATTTTTTTAATTCCACAATTATTATATATTTTGACATTTTCATGTAATGTGACTGATGGTCTGTTTCCTCTTAGTCGTAAATTTTTGGAAAGAGAGCGCCGATTTCTTTTTTCATTTTCGTGTTCAGCGACCTCGAATTAATTAAAAAAAAATATTTCATCAAAATCCGCGTTGGTTCACTAAACTAGATTTTTTCCTTAACGTTTTTTACCAGTAAATTTTCAATAATATTGTCAAGTGACGTTTAATAGCCGTAACACTATGACGTCACAACGATGGTGACCAATCGTGGCGCGTTCATAGTCACGTCTTTTCTTTTTAAATTTTATCAATTTTTAATTGTTTATAATCAATTGGAAAATTTTTTTTTAAGTATTTCGCATTAAATATCAATATTATTAATAATAAAGTTTTGAAATACATAAAAAAATCAATAATTTTTTTTCTTTCAAATTCCCAATTCTGTATGGTCAAAAAAGATTTTTTCTACAACTGCTATGAAAAGTGACGTATTTCTCATACTTTACTTAGTTTCAAAACCAAATATTGCTCATACTGTGAGAAATATTATTTCTCACGGCACTTTGCCCATACATACATTTATATGGAGAATTAAATAAACTCGACAAAAACTTAGTAGGCTACTGTCATCTTTAAATACCTACTTAGTTGTCACAAAACTGTCAGATTATATTAGAAGTTTTTAAATCTAAAATGACGATCCGGGTTTGACCATACAAAATTGTACAAATTTCACCATCAACTATAATTTTAAATGAAATTATTTAACAGTTTAGAGATAGGATACTTTGGTGTTATTTTTGTTCTACCAACCAAAAAAATAAATATTGAGTTACTTTACTTGTATTCTTTAAATTTGTGCAGTTGTAGAAAAAGTATAGTGTGCAACATGTGGGGAAAGTACTTTTATCACTTGTTGCACAATATACTATTTCTAGTCTTTATGTACGAATTATGATCTTTTGCGTTTTCTGTTATTAAGGAATCATTTCATGAAAGTTACACGAACAAAAATTATTCAATACTCTCAATAAATCATAATAACATTTCAATAAATAATATCGTATTAAGTCGTATTTTAATAAATAATATCAAATTTCCAACTTTGTAATCTTTGACTATAGTGAGAAAATTGATATGGGCAGATTTTTCGTAAAGAAGTAGTATAGACTTTGGTTTTCATTATGAAAGTGAAAGTAAAAAAAAAATAGGTCTACTGTGTTAGCGAAACGACTCACAAATTTTAAATTAAACGTTAGTTCAAATTATGATGGAGATTTAAGCAAATTAAATTGTTTTATTTAATCGTTTAAAAATTGGTCCGTCAGAACTTTCTCACCAAAAAACAAAAAGCGTGTCCAGGGTATTTTTTCGTAAAAAACGTAAGTTTCTCAAAACCTACTGAACTTTTCGACAAACATTGTTGAAATACAACTCGGGAATGACTTTTCGATATAAAAATCCCTAAAACCAAAAAAAGAAGAATTTATTTAGGTTATGCACAATACAGTTGACATATCTCAAAATTGTGGCATTTATATTTCAAATAATATAGTATTATGTCAGATTCAACAAGAATAACCACCAGAGACACATATTGTTTGTGTCATTTGCTTAAACCAGCTCCTTTGTCCCGTAAACGCAAGACGTTAGACGCGTTAAATATGGAAAAATCCAACAATATCAAAAAATGTAATCATTTGACACATCCACCACTTTTAGGAACCAGTCTTGAAGCCAGTATTATCCCAACAAGTTTAAACGAACAGGATAAGTCGAATGAAGAAAACGAAACTGCCAATAACGAGAATAATTCAGGAAATAGACGAAAGAAGAGAATTACAATAAATTCTCACGGGGTCATAACGGTTATTACTTGTGATACTTCATCGAATAGTAAAGAGATTATAAGTAAAAATAATAATACTAGTAATGAAAATAGTAAACGTGTTATGATAATTGAAGCACAAAATGTAGATATTCAAAATCATTATTATAAAATTCCTTAAATTGTAGTTGGTATTTTATACAAGATTGAATAAATTGCTTTTGAACGAGTATTGTTTTTTTTGGTTATACTCATTTATACCGTGTTCCAGATATAATAGGGTGTCCAGAAACTCTCCTGCAAAACGCTATCTACAGATACTAGAAGTGATTGTATGTCCATCTAACCTAATGTACCTTTATTCAAAAGTTTCACCTAAAAGACCTAACATGTTTTAAACATTTGTTAATCTCAAATTTATTTTTTTATTACTTTAAAAAAACTCTTCAATACAACTCAGCCTTTTATCAATACATATTTGTAACTGTAACTGACACCTACCTGATATTATAAGTATAAGTGCTTAACAAAAATAAAAATATTCTTTCAAAAATAATATAAAAATAACATATAAAAATAACACATAAAAATAACATATAATAATATAGATATATTATATGCAACATACGAACAAGAAAACTACTCAAAATCAAAACATACATCATCAATATCAATCGGTGTCTGGGTATTAAAATGTTTTAATATGGTTACTAATTTAGCAGTCTTTGCGGTGCCAAGACTGTTCCAAAGGGTGGTAAAACGCAGAAAACAGTCGTTCTACCCCAGCCGAAAACGCTGTTGCACAATGTAACTGTTGGACAAGTTCAATGGTGGTAGCATTCCAATCTCTTTTCAAAGCGTTCCACCAAACGATGGGTTTAACATTTTTTACTGATTCTGTCGTAAACAAATAAGATTTAAATGGAAATGCTTCTTCAAAATTTATTATATTATATGAAGAAAATGACCATTTATAGTGCCATTACATAAATACCTACAGCTTCGTGCGACTACCCAAAAAAATCCCAGCCCAAATCTTGATACCGCCACCTCCATAAGGATGAACTTCTTGAACTCGTCCTCTAGGTTCTCTCCAAAGTCTCACTTGTCGTGAATCGCTATAAAGGCATATTTTTGACTCGACTTTAAAAATTATATTGTCCAGTCACTATTCCATCCTACTCTGGCACGACACCAAGCGATTTCGGCGGTGTTCAAAGTTAAGTAGTATAGAGCGCCATGGTCTTTGTACCCTCAAGTCCACACTATGTAGACGATCAATTTCTGTTTTATATGTGATCCGAACCCCACTAGCTCTTCGTAAATCAGCAGCTATCGCCGAGGCTGGTCTGGTTACATTTCTTTGTACCATGATAGTTGTTATGTTTAGTAGGTAGCGAGGTCTGTTACGGATTGAAAGCTTTGGCTGAAATAGCATCAAAAGGTAATTGTTAATTTGAATTATTGTAATAAAGTATTAATCTGGATAATAAAATAAATGTTACCTTCTTATAAATAAATACATAAAAACTTCAAAGAGAAGAAATTATTGTGGTAATTTTCTCAGCAAGTATATATAAAATTTAATTTTGGAAATGTACCAATAGATATTTTCAATTTTAGTTAGTTCAGTAGAAGGTTGGCTTCTCCTCGTTCTTGTCTTGAGCTAAAAACAAAATAGAAATTACAGAAAGAATTCTGTCTTCGTTAAAATTATATTAAATGTTTACCTAAATAAGTTGTTTACATTATAATTGTTAAATGGCAATGTCAAAAGAAAAACAGGTTTAAAGTCAGTATGTGACCTTCTAGAGCCACAACAACTTAACCAGTGTTAAAAATATGTGGTTGATTAATTTCAACTGGTTGTAATTAACAAAATTATGAACTTTTGTAAACTTGCCTAAAGAATTGACTTCAAATCGAAGGTGCGAAACCTGTATATGGAAGAACTTCCTGTTTCGTTCACTTTTTTTTTGGATTAGCTTTGTGATATGAAGCATGTGCTTAATTTTACTCAAATTTGAGGATTTCTAAATCGAGCTATAAGGAAGATAGACCTGTAAAATAATAATCAATTAGTTGATTTATACTCTTTAAGAGGATATAACCAGGTCTTACCTGTGAATTCAAATAGAGGCCGAACCCACATCTACAGGTAGGTCTTTTCACTTTACGCAATCCATACAAAAGTACTAATAAACATACAGGCATAATCTAATCGACAATTACTCTATTTTAGGCCTCTTTCTGTATATATTATATTGATATATATATCATTGTTTATTTTCTGCTACTGCTTTGGCTGTTTATCATTTGCTTTCTCGCCTGGATTTTTAAACACGAACTTTCTTGGCTACATATGGCTGATATGATTACATGACTACGACAATTAGATGTAATAATCCAACACTACATAAGCTTCACCACTACTTAGTTTGAAGTGCACAGATAACAGCAGTCGCCCAGAGTTCATCCCGTTAGACATTGCATGGCTTTCAATACCGAGTAACTACAAAACGGTAAACTGAGGTAGGATCTAAGCATTTTTCCAATAATTCGCTTCGTACTACTTCTAGTAACCTTCTAATAGTAAAGATATATTAATACCATTCTGTGCCAAAGATACAACTCATTGTCACTTACATAATATTTCTCTTCAGTTATATTGTAATTTTTGTAATCCAAAAGTATATATATATATATAGATTATATATAGTTGAAAGTACAAGTAGACATAATCAGGATTCTACACAAAAAAGTTTAGAAAGCAATATAAACTTCCTTAAAAAATGGATCATTTCAAATAATAATTCGCAAGTTGCTGTAAACCAGTTGTTGAAATGGTTTAAGACAGGACCTCTTTTAAGAGATTTACCAAATGAGCTAGAACTTTGTTAGGTATTCCTATATCAGTAAGCCTAACTGATATGGATTCTGGGCATTTTTATTATTTTGGTTTATCTAACACTATTTTAAATATAATTAGAAATGACAATTATAAATTACCTACCCTTTATCTCATCATTATTATCGCACAGACAAAAATGTTTTTAAATGGGATACCCTATATTATTAACAAATTTTTGTAATGATTTTTTTCCTGATTTCAAAAATGTACCATATGATACCCGTACTGTATACCATTTTCGAGCTATTGTATGCCGAATATATGGTAGTTGAGCTAGTTAGCTATAAATATGGGAAAGTTAACATTATTGAGGTAAGCTGTGAAAATGACAAGTACTGTATGTTTGATAAATGGCATTTATTCTTTAGTTAAATATAAATCCTATCAAACATAAAAGTTGTCATTTTCTGTCTTTAACTAATACATTTGACGTTTAATGAGGTAAACAAGTAAAGTATGGTATATTTTTTAAATCAGGAAAAAAGACGATTCCAAAAATTTAACAATATACAAGGTATCCTGTATTAAAAAAAAATACTATTTTTTGTTGTACTCTGAGAAGTCTGCACACCGCTGTATTTTTAATGCAAAATTCAGTTTAGCCATTCAAATTTTATCTAAAACTTTCTTTGTATATACAATAATAATGATGATAAAGGGTGACAATTTATAATGAATATCCCTCTCTAGTTATTAGTTTTTATTAATGAAGTATATTTATTTTTTGTTTATAGTTTTGTGAATATATGTTATGTATTTATTATTATTTAAAAATAAAAAAGGCTGAAGACTACAATCCTGTTGACTACATACCTTATTTCTTTAATGTTTATGGACGCAATTATTAGGCAAAATTTTAAAATATATAATAATTTTTCTACATACTTGAGAAAGATATTATTAAATGACGTGTCGCTTAGACTGTTTCACATCATTAACTTCAGTTGCTGCACACCATTAGATAATTGGCTTTCTTAAATATTGTGCAAAAAAATAAAAAAAAATTTGATTTCCAATTTTTGGTAGAGGCGAGGCAAAGCCTGGCCTTACAAACGTTGTAAAACCATCATCTTTTATGGCGTACTTTCTGTGCAATGCTGGTGATGGATTAATAACTCCAAAATCACGCTAAAATAACGCTGTTAATGATGCATGATTGACCAACGCTTAAAAAGCGCTTTGCCCCGGCGCGTTTTTTGCGCTTTGCCATTTATGTTTTGTCAGCACTTTGCCATTGCTTTTGAGTTGGCGGCTTAGCATTTTTTTTGCAATGTGCCATTGTTCTGTATTTGTTTGCTGGGGGTCGTCATGTAAAACATATATGTTATAAAATTCAATTATATTCTTGTTGTCAATAAACTTCATTTTTACAGAAAGTAAAACAGGGTTGGTTGAATAATTAAAATCGCTTTTTTTCGAAAACGTTGCTGCATAATATGTGACCTAATTCAAACCAGAGGACATTTGAAGTTTGCATGATGTAGTTTTTTCTCAATTCATATCAGAAATATGCAGCAGCTGTTGGATAATAAACTTTTATCTTTGGCTACTGTCTATTTTTATAGACAATGCTACGATTCATCATTCATCTATTAAGCAGACCTCCAGAAATTCAAATGGCATACACTCCTCTACAAAACGATTATTTCTCTGCCACTTGACAACCCAGCTATCTTCAGGACTCATTAATGAGATCATTCCATCAAAATTGGAGCTTGTGCAATCATTCAAGTTGTCATTGTTATTTTTTATTCTCAAGAATTCAACTCAGTTACATTCGTTTTCAAATTGATCGGCAGATTTTATCAAAGAGCAAACTAAACGAGCTCTAAGAATTCTCGAATTTTTGGGTACTGTTTCTAGAGTCAATATTTCCAGAAATATTGCTTGAATTTTAGTTGATTTGTTAGAATGTCAGATTAATGTAAAACATTGGAAATTAGCGGTCTTTTGAGATATGCTTAAAAAACTGACTCAGCAGCTTCATCTTTTGAAGGGTGCTAGGTCTTTTAGGTGAAACTTTTGAATAAAGGTACATTAGGTTAGATGGACATACAATCACTCCTAGTATCTGTAGTTAGCGTTTGGCAGGAGAGTTTCTGGACACCCTATTATATTTGGAACACACTATAAATGAGTATAACCAAAAAAAAAACAATACTGGTTCAAAAGCAATTTATTCAATCTTGTATAAAATACCAACTACAATTTAAGGAATTTTATAATAATGATTTTGAATATCTACATTTTGTGCTTCAATTATCATAACACGTTTACTATTTTCATTACTAGTATTATCATTTTTACTTCTAATCTCTTTACTATAGGAATAATCATTTTTCGATGAAGTATCACAAGTAATAACCGTTATGACCCCGTGAGAATTTATTGTAATTCTCTTCATTCGTTTATTTCCTGAATTATTCTCGTTATTGGCAGTTTCCTTTTCTTCATTCGACTTATCCTGTTCGTTTAAACTTGCTGGGATAATACTGGCTTCAGGACTGGTTCCTAAAAGTGGTGGATGTGTCAAATGATTACATTTTTTGTACTTGTTGGATTTTTCTATATTTAACGCGTCTAACGTCTTGCGTTTACGGGACAAAGGAGCTGGTTTAAGCAAATGACACAAACAATATGTGTCTCTGGTGGTTATTCTTGTTGAATCTGACATAATACTATGCTCTTCATTCATATTTGGAATATAAATGCCAGAATTTTGAGATACGTCAACTGCTTAGAACATAAAACTAACTTTATGTTCTAAGATTTTTTTGTAGTAAAAAATATAAAATATCCACCTAAGTGCAAAAACTAAGAAAAACTACCTCCTAACTGATTATACACGTTGGTGCGCCATTTTTATTACAACATTATGTTATTTATTTATTTATAACAACAAAGGTAACCTAATTTTCTCACCCTCTTCAGCAGTACTTCTTTTAAAATTAAATGTGATTATTGAAGGGTTACATGAAGAGGGCCTATGGGTTCGTTACTTCACACAATTTCGACCAAAATTAAGAAGGAAAACGTGGTAGTAAATAGTTTATTTGCTGTTTGATACTATTGGTACAAATTTGTATGTAAAAGTATTTTAAAGTAATAAGCAAACCAAAGATATGGTGTTATCAACAATTATGAACTCCCCTTTTAGTACTAGAAGGTGTACACAATTCAAATAAAGTAAGTATAACTTAGATTATAATATACTATGGGTACGATACCTTAAATACATGAATTACTACCAAGATTTAGTGAGTCCATTATGAGTATTTTTCTTTATGAGTTTCTCTAATCTGATAAATCTGATATAAATATATCCCTATAAACTGTAATTATTATCTATATTTTAGGTGGATATGATACTACAACACTATGATGATGTTCTTTGTCTGCGATAAGTACTTATCTAAGGAAAAAAAGGAACACTCTTACTTGTTACTGGATAATGACGATTTTCTGTTGGCAAGCCATGCAATGAAGTAAGGAAAGCAACTGTTTTCAGCTAAAGAGTAGGTAACTTTCTACTTGATAAGCCAGGTCTGTGAAGCAAGAAAAGCAAAGCAAGTTCAACTGATGACTACGGTGAGTGTGACACTATTCAATACTTGTGATTCTAACGGTTGCATGCGGTAGCGAATAAAAGTCAAGTAGGAATAATCATCAGTCAGGTAGTAGTAAGTAAAAGCCTAAAAGAATTATAGAATTTAAAACTACAAGCATCTTATTTATAATAAGAAATAATGAAAAGCAACTCTGCCAACTTACCAAAGGTGGTGGGTGGCTTTTATGTGGAATAAATTAAACCATTAAATATCCCCGTTAGGGCTTCTTCCCAAATCTTTTGAAGAAGAGTATACAAATAAGTTTAACTTACTGTTTGTTTCTTTTGTATTTCAGGCTATTTTAAATCCGAAATTGCTTCGACAAATTCGAACCCATGTGGGTCAAAAGGCAGCCATTTAAAAAAAGAAAAAAAAAATGACAAGGTACAAGTCAAAGTATGCAGTCTGAACATTCGAACCATTAGGCCATTAAAAACTAATTAACCAATAACGATAATTGATCAGTGAGCTATTTTACTTAATAAACCAAGACCAACGATTAAATCAATGAAGAAGAAGAAATTCAGATTGTAAACAATAAAGATTATCCCTTACTTTAAAACAAACACACGGTATTATTTATAATTCTGTTCTACTAAGTTTGAATAAATATGGAAACATTAGAAGTTATATATTTTTTCCTTCTTTAAGGTAAGCTTTTGGTTATTTATCGTTAATATTTTTAATAACTGATTCCAAACCGTAACACACCCCTCTTTCCCAGGTAAAAGTTTTTTTTCCCATAAAAATAAACTTGACTACAAGCTTTCGCGGATATGGAAATGTATCAATATTAATTCAGTAAAGTACAACCATATAAACTAATCTACCAAAAAAAAATTAAATCTACCGAGAATCTGGTGGATGAGATTTTAAATCCTTCGCATGCCAGATTCCACTATTTTTACCCCCTTCGTCCTCCAACTCTTAGGTCCATGGGGAGACTATTCGTTTGACTTTAAACGGTCCCACAAATTTATTTGCGAACTTAGAAGTAAAACTTACAGACGCATCGGATATAACGAAATTTTTCTTCCAAACCCTTTGACCTATACTGAACCTTTCATCTCTATGACGAAGATTATAATGTTTGCTACTTTGTTCATAGGCTTTGGTTAACCGTCTGTTAACCTCATGATATATGTCTACAATATTATCTAGACGTGTCAAGTCATCCGTCTTACGTTCAACCCAAATAATATCCCCAACAGGTAACTGTGACTTCCCAGATATATTGACTTCTCGTCCAAACATAAGGTAATTTGGCGTATATCCGGTCACTTCATGTCGTGCAGACCGAATAGCCCAAGAGATCTTGGCTAAGACACTATCCCATTTTTTTATGGTGATCCGAAACATATGCTGTTAACATAGATTTAATAACACGATGAACGCGTTCTACAGGGTTACTTTGAGGATGATAGTTGGCGGTATAAGTTATTTCAATATCATATTCTCTCATGAGTTTTTTAAATCGATCACTGTGGAACTGAGTGCCATTATCAGTTATGACCTTTCGAGGTGCACCATAAATTAGGATAACTTGTTCTTCGAAGTGGTGGCTGATCTTAAAGGAAATAATAGCACATACTTAGAAAAACAATCGGATACCGAAAAGATGTAGGTATAACCAGCGCTTGTTCTGGGTAACGGTCCAACAAAATCGATGCTAAGTAGTTGAAAGGGCCTAGAAACCATCGGAGTTCTGCTTAACATTAGACCAGGTGAAGGTTTCTGTTCAGGTTTAGTTTGTATACAAACCGTGCAATTTCTAATATATCTAGCCACGTCGTCCCTTAATTTTGGCCAGTAATACTTTTGAACAATCCGACCAACTGTTTTATATACTCCTAAGTGTCCACAGGTGGGTGGATCGTGATGAATCCTAATAATTTCTTTTCTACTTTCTTTAGGAACCACCTCTAACCACTGCTCTCCACCGTTGAGGTAGGTATTAAAAGTATTCCTTTCCTTTTTAAAAATTTTTGGTCCTTCTATTCTCCACAAAGAATATTTAGATGGGAACTTCTGAACCAAATCCCACATTTTCAAAAACCATTTATCGGTCGTAACCGGATGATCTAGAATAACAGAACAATCGATTTCGTCCAGTACAGGAACAGATCGAGACAATGTATCTGGAACAATGTGGTCCTTACCCTTTCGATGAATTACATCAAAGTCATACTGTTGTAATCGGATGACCCATCTAGCAATTCTTCCAACCGGATCTTTGATTTGATGAATCCACTTCAGAGAGTAATGATCTGTGATAAGGGTGAAATGGGAGCCTTCAAGATAAGGACGAAGCTTTTCAATTGCGAACAGTACAGCCAAGCATTCTTTTTCAGTCGTGCTGAATTTTCTCTCGTTTTTTGTCAAAGATCGAGAAAGGTAACAGTTAACTTTTTCTTCCCCATTCTGAACCTGGCATAAAACTGCTCCTAATCCATAGTCTGATGCATCTGTTTGCAATATGAAAGGTAAGTCAAAGTTAGGACAGGATAGAACTGGTGCCGATACCAGGTGTTCCTTGATGGTATTAAGCGCTACATTGCACATTTCATCCCAAACAAATTTAGTATTCTTCCTTAGTAAATTTGACATCGGGGCAATGATGGTAGAAAAATTTGGGACAAACCGTCTGTACCAAGATGCTAACCCCATAATTCTCCGAGTCTCAGAGACATTCTTGGGAGGCGGAATACGTAAAATTGCCTCTACCTTCTCGGGATCCACAATCAATCCTGAGCTATTAACTACATAACCAAGGTATTTCAATTCGGCTTTACAAAACTTACATTTATCTTTATTTAATGTCAATCCCGCATCCTTTATTCGTTTTATAACTTCTCGAAGGACTTCTAGATGTTTACTAAAGGTTGGAGTGCAGATCACAATATCATCCAAATAGACCAAAACATAATTTTCAAGATCGACTCCAATGACTCGATCAATGAACCTTTGCCAAGTGGCAGGAGCATTATGCAAACCGAAGGGCATTCGTCGAAATTTGAAGAGACCTCTAGTTGGGACCACAAATGCTGTAAAAGGTCTAGAATCTTTAGCAACCGGGATCTGCCAATATGCCGATTTGATGTCGAGTGTTGTTAAGTATTTAGCATCTCGAAGTTTATCTAATGTGGCACTTATAAACGGTAAAGGATAAGCATCTTTTTTACTGACTTCATTCAATCGTTTATAGTTTACACAGAAACGATAGCTTCCATCCGGCTTTTTCACCATCACTATTGGAGATGCCCACGGCGAATTTGAGGGTTCTACTATTCCATCTCTTAACATTTTATCCCACTCTTCATTGACACATTTCTGTAGGGTTGGTGATAGAGGATAATGGCGTTGTTTTGTGGCTGGACTGTCGGTTGTTATTGTATGTTCCACCATTGACGTACATCCTGGAGTCGTTGGCATATTCTTAAAAGTTTCATCTACTAGTGTTTCTAAGGCAGAGCGTTGTTGGGCATTAAGATGATCCAAAGGTTTCACAGCACAAAGATAATCAGAAGTACTAGGTTCGTCAGAACGAAAACACCAGTTATCGGAATATAAATTAGGAATTATTTCCATCCGAGTCCAGAAATCTACTCCCAAAATTAGACTGTGATGAATGGACGGTACAACTAAAACTTTAAAAATTTTTATTTGTGATTCTAACTCAATTGGCAAACTAACACTTCCCCTCACCGGGCACAAGTTTCCATTCGCCACTGTACACTCTTTTTGAGAGCTAGCTTCTAGAGTGCAGATATTCTTTAATATATTCCAACCCTGTTCTCCGATTACGGTCACAGTACAACCACTGTCTAGTAACCCTATAAATTTATGACCATAAATATGAACTTTAAGATAAGGACGGGTATCCTTCTTTGCATGCGACAACACATAATCTAGAACCGCCATAGTCCATGTTTCGGTGGTCGGGGTTTGGTAAGAAGAGGTGGGCGACCGACCTACTGCTGACCTCTCTTCGCGTTTTTTTGTATACACTTTGAACAAGAGCTTAAGACAATTCCTTCTTGACCACATCCGAAACAAAATTTATTTCGTGGCTTAGGACATTTACGAAATCGATGACCTGCTTCCTTACAGTTCCAACATAGAACTTGATTTGACGTTGTGGCAAAAGTATTGGTTATGGAAGAAATATTTGTGTCGACTCTATCATTGGTTAAGTTTCCTTCTGCAACCGATACAGAATAAGTTGGAGTTGTTTTACTAGTACTATTCTTTTTGTAAGCTAGTTCAGGTTCAAGAAGTTCTCTTAAATTGGTAGGAGGAGGACAAAATCGCATTGTTCTAATAGAAGTCCCTTCTATCATCCTACATTTCAAAGTCAGTTCCTGGATCGTTTCAATTACTTGAAGAGCAAGTTGGGATTGGATATAAGGTAAGAGATTCCTACGGATCATTTTTACGCGAACAGACTCTTCTGGCTTTGATGATCCTAGTTTGATAAAAAGATTTTCCATGATGCAGATATATGTTATCACTTTTTCTTTTGCTCCCTGTGTCCTTCTTCGGATCTCTTCCCAGAGATCAATTTCGTAGTCATATGGTAGGAAGTCATGTCGAAGCCGATGGGTTAATTCCTCCCAAGACTGAAACGACTGAATTCTAAACCAAGCTAGTGCATCTTTTTTAAATAACTCATATGCTGATCTTAATAACAAATGTTTTGAAATACCCCGAGAAATCCTCATTTCCTCAATTCTCTCTAAGAAATTGGTAACACTACCCTCTCCATCAAAAAATATTTTCCAACGACTTACATCAAAGAATGGTTTAGAAGACTCCACGATAGATGTAGAATTTAAAGTTGATAACTCGATATTTCTAAGTCTTTGTTCAAAATCACTCGTAGAGTTAATTGTAGGATCTGTACGGCTTTGATTTGAAAAACCTCTCGGTATGTGCATTTGCTTCTGCACAGGTGGCACAAATTGTTGATAAGAAACTAAAGCTTCTGTTTGTGAGGTCGTAGGTCTGAGCAAACATGAAGGATAATTAGCTCCTGAGATCCATTCCGAATTTCCAAAACAATTATTCGGCCTTTGATTTACAGATTCAACATCAGAGAATCTCACAGAATGAGACCTAGACTGAGTAGGATAGAGTAATTCCAAAACCGGATCTTTCCTTTTTAGTGTGGTAGATGAATAGATTCCAGTAGTTCGATTGTCTTCTTTGGGAGTTTCTGTTGAAATCTTCTCAGTATTGAAGGTTGAATGATTCTCTCCTGCTTGATGTTGAGATGAGCTGGCAACATCTATCCCAACATGGTTTCGTTCGGATTCTCTTTTTGAATATCCCTCTATTTTCTCGTCTCGTCTGATTCTATTTATCAGTGTTGGACGGATACTATCATTAGACTGAACCAATTCTGGCACCAGAGGGTTTGGTTCATCTAATATAGATCCTTCATACACTATATTTTCATCCAACAAGTTGGAAAAAGTAGTCTGATATTCTTCTTCGCGACAGGTATCCCTTATACGTCCTAATTCATCTGTATACCGTAAACATTTAGAAACTAAGTTGGATCTAGCTTCTTCCAAGTCCGTATCACTAAGGATTAGACGTTGCAATCGAGAATAGACATGTGATAATCTTGAAGATATCCTTTTATATTCGTTATCTCGGTTGGCATAATTAAAATTAATAATACCTTTCCATAAATCTTCCAGTTTTTGTATACAGATGTTAATTTCCTCTGTTGGGATAAATTTATCAAGTGTTAATTCTTCAGATCCCAATCCCGCTTTTTCCATCTGCATAGCTACTCTCAATGCTTCAATGTTTCTTAATAACAACTCATAGACAAGTTCATCTCCTAGAAGTCGATTCACTTCAAACATTTTGAAAATATAAAACTAATATGTATAGGTACCTCTTAAGTTAATCGTTAGTAAACTTCAACTATTTAAGTAAGTATATGCACTGAACTTTGTGAACGTTACTTAATTTTACCTACAACTTCAGCACAAATATTTCCCTAACTCTTTCTCGCAAATTCAAGTGAATTAAAATGCTAAAATTATAGTTTATATGTGTATAAGAATCTAAATTTAATTCACATTCAACAAATAAATTCGTTTTAAATATAACACCAAATTACTGCTTTTAGTACACCGCTTAGAATTTAAATTCAAACCAATAAAACAATTTTGTATTAATTAGTAGTATCAAATTATAGCGTAATTGTACTTCGTATTGCGTTTAGAATTAAATTCAATTTAAAGAAAAAACAAATCAAAAGAGTATTACGTAGTAATATCAAATTACTCCCCACCCCTTCCTAAAAAAACCAAAAACAACCAAAGGCCTACCTTGAAAACCTTAAATCAGTGAACAGCAAAATCGAAAATCGATTCTTCCCAAACAATCGTACAGCGACCGAATAAATAAGTCGAATTTGCTTGTCAAATGTCAATGTCAACCTGTAAACTTTTCGTCGTCCAAAATAAAATAAAATAAAATAATTAAAAAATATAATGCACATATAGGTACATTTAAAACTAAATATGGAAATAAGTCAGAATAAAACCTTTCCTATCAAGAACCTGATCCTAATATTTCATATCCGAGGCAATATGGCAATATCCCAAATTATAAGCTTTGGTTTAAAATAAATCAAAGCGAAAACCAGCGCTAGCCAAATACTGTCTAGGTGGAGGCCAAAATAGAGAAGAAGAAGAAGAAAGTTTGTTGTCTATTATTTTTTTGTAGTAAAAAATATAAAATATCCACCTAAGTGCAAAAAACAAGAAAAACTACCTCCTAACTGATTATACACGTTGGTGCTCCATTTTTATTACAACATTATGTTATTTATTTATTTATAACAACAAAGGTAACCTAATTTTCTCACCCTCTTCAGCAGTACTTCTTTTAAAATTAAATGTGATTATTGAAGGGTTACATGAAGAGGGCCTATGGGTTCGTTACTTCACACAATTTCGACCAAAATTAAGAAGGAAAACGTGGTAGTAAATAGTTTATTTGCTGTTTGATACTATTGGTACAAATTTGTATGTAAAAGTATTTTAAAGTAATAAGCAAACCAAAGATATGGTGTTATCAACAATTATGAACTCCCCTTTTAGTACTAGAAGGTGTACACAATTCAAATAAAGTAAGTATAACTTAGATTATAATATACTATGGGTACGATACCTTAAATACATGAATTACTACCAAGATTTAGTGAGTCTATTATGAGTATTTTTCTTTATGAGTTTCTCTAATCTGATAAATCTGATATAAATATATCCCTATAAACTGTAATTATTATCTATATTTTAGGTGGATATGATACTACAACACTATGATGATGTTCTTTGTCTGCGATAAGTACTTATCTAAGGAAAAAAAGGAACACTCTTACTTGTTACTGGATAATGACGATTTTCTGTTGGCAAGCCATGCAATGAAGTAAGGAAAGCAACTGTTTTCAGCTAAAGGGTAGGTAACTTTCTACTTGATAAGCCAGGTCTGTGAAGCAAGAAAAGCAAAGCAAGTTCAACTGATGACTACGGTGAGTGTGACACTATTCAATACTTGTGATTCTAACGGTTGCATGCGGTAGCGAATAAAAGTCAAGTAGGAATAATCATCAGTCAGGTAGTAGTAAGTAAAAGCCTAAAAGAATTATAGAATTTAAAACTACAAGCATCTTATTTATAATAAGAAATAATGAAAAGCAACTCTGTCAACTTACCAAAGGTGGTGGGTGGCTTTTATGTGGAATAAATTAAACCATTAAATATCCC
Organism: Lochmaea crataegi; assembly: GCA_947563755.1. Classification (NCBI taxonomy): domain Eukaryota; kingdom Metazoa; phylum Arthropoda; class Insecta; order Coleoptera; family Chrysomelidae; genus Lochmaea; species Lochmaea crataegi. The sequence continues at coordinate 12,349,289 of OX387437.1, read as the reverse complement.
CGTTAGGGCTTCTTCCCAAATCTTTTGAAGAAGAGTATACAAATAAGTTTAACTTACTGTTTGTTTCTTTTGTATTTCAGGCTATTTTAAATCCGAAATTGCTTCGACAAATTCGAACCCATGTGGGTCAAAAGGCAGCCATTTAAAAAAAGAGAAAAAAAATGACAAGGTACAAGTCAAAGTATGCAGTCTGAACATTCGAACCATTAGGCCATTAAAAACTAATTAACCAATAACGATAATTGATCAGTGAGCTATTTTACTTAATAAACCAAGACCAACAATTAAATCAATGAAGAAGAAGAAATTCAGATTGTAAACAATAAAGATTATCCCTTACTTTAAAACAAACACATGGTATTATTTATAATTCTGTTCTACTAAGTTTGAATAAATATGGAAACATTAGAAGTTATATATTTTTTCCTTCTTTAAGGTAAGCTTTTGGTTATTTATCGTTAATATTTTTAATAACTGATTCCAAACCGTAACAACTTTTATATACATAAATAAATCAATTATTTCACAAACTTTATTTCATTTTTTTTTAATTAGGGTATCCCAAGATTTGCATCTAAAATATCCTACCTACATAATAATAATAATTATTGTAATAGAAATATACGATTCTATGTTGTTTTGAATTGTGTACAAAATGATTTAAATTTAAATCGTCCAAAAGATTTATTTGTAGATGCTCACATTTCAACCTAGGTAGGTTAAATAAAAAGGTTCTTTTGAATATCCTCGGGATACCCTGGATTAGAGTCTTTCGCGTTATTAATAATCAAATTAATTACATATTGAAGCTTGACAACAGAATCGTGGAGAAATTAGTGAAATGGTCTTGCCTAGCATGAAATTTTACTTAAGCTATAATCCTATTAGAAAACTTTATTTATCAATTTTATGTATTCTAATCTGCAAATTTATCGGACTGTATGGTAATTTTCTTTTGTTAATTTTTTAAAGGTCTCACCGTACTCCTTATTATGGTGGATATGGAAATTGTTTCTCATGTGGAAGAAGAGGACATTGGGCCAGTGGATGTCCTTATAGATAAATTTGTTCTTATACTATGTATAATTAGAATCGAGGATGGGCAAGAAAAACAAAAATTACAACTACATTTGAAGTTGAATACATTCAATACAGCGTGTTTTAAATTGCTTCCAAAATTCAATTATTTTTATTAATTTTAGAAATTACAAAATTTTGAACAGTCTACAAATAAACTGGTAAAAACACCCTGTATAAGTGTATTTAAAATTTCTCAAAATGTAAAGGGATATATTTTGTATCATTTTCTAAGAAAATTATTTGTTTTGTATCATATTTAATGAAAAATATTTTGTTTTGTATCGTTTAATAAAAAATATTTCGTTTTGTATCGTTTAATAAAAAATATTTCGTTTTATAAAAAAATGACTAGTTTTTGTATCATATAAGGCATTATTTTGATAATTTCTTTATCAATTTTTTCACCATCATAAATTCATATCCAGATTTTGAGAGAAACGCAAGACTGAATCACTCTCAAAGTTTTCAGTGACTGCAATAATTTAAATAAATAACTCACATAATACATTTGGGCGCATTCAGCCACGCTAGCACAAAGTTAGCACTAGCAGCGGCGCTCTTTTAAAGCGCTTGAACCTCTATGCTTTGATGCTTTTTGACAAACAGATAAACACATCAAATAATAGCCTTTAAATTAAAGCGCCTTCAATGAAAAACCGCTTATAAATTATAAATCTTGGAAGAAGTTGCGGATGAAAATAATATTATGGAATTCTTTTTTAGACAATGGTATAAGTAAGTGTTATTTGGTATATTAAATTTATGTTTTACTATCAAATATTTTTAAACTATGTAATGAATGATATCAATAAAAGATACTCTTATCATAATTTGTGTTTTGATTGATTCCAAATTTTTTCCCATTTGGAGGCTTAGCAACCTTTTCATTACTAATGATTTTCTCGATTTTCCATGCAATATTGTTCGGTATTTTGTGAAAATAGTTTATTTTTGAAATTTATTGAAAATTGTCAATTTTTACATGTTTATTGTGTAAATACGTTTATAACCTTCTAACGATAAGCAAAACATGTAAATACTGACAATTTTTGACGAATTTAAAAATAAACAATTAACCAAATATTGTGCAATTAACTATTACTTTATTTAAATTTGCCGCCATTTGATCTATTTAAATTCAGCGCCAATTCTTCTCATTGTTATCAGTGGCCTGATATTGCTTGAACGCCTATCCATATTTTTCATTTAGTACGCGGCCGGTCGCAGGCGTCGCTAAAAACCGTCTCCCACTCTCTAACATGGGAGTTGCATTACTATGTGGGGGTTTATTGTGTGTTAAACAAAGTAGAAAATTGTGCATGTGACAGAACTGAGAAAAATTTCCAAATGGACGTGGTACAAAACGATCATGAAAATGAATCCATCACTGCTGAAAGTCCTCATGTTGTCATTTTGCACGAAAAACTTGCAGGAAAACAAGCTGATGGATACTTTCTCAACATTGGACTCGCTTACCACCAATTAGGATATAAAGTTACAATATTGTACCTGCATATCTGTAAATGAATGGTCTCTCTCGAAATGTGAAGTCGGACTCGCTTACCACCAATTAGGATATAAAGTTACGATATTGACTTCACATTTCGAGAGAGACCATTCCTTTACAGATATGCAGGTACAATATTGTAACTTTATATCCTAATTGGTGGTAAGCGAGTCCAATGTTGAGCAAGTATCTATCAGCTTGTTTTCTTGCAAGTTTTTCGTGCAAAATAACCACATGAGGATTTTCAGCAGTGATGGATTCATTTTCGTGATCGTTTTGTACCACGTCCATTTGCAAATTTTTCTCAGTTCTGTCACATGCACAATTTTCTACTTTGTTTAACATTTGATGACAAAACATTATCCAAAGCTCACTGTAGTTACAACCATGGAGGCTATACAAGGAGATCGAACTCCATGTATTCCAATTTCTGGTCATTATAAAGGGCACCACATATGAGTATGTCTTTAAAAGAGAAATTTGTTGAATAAAGAAGACTCATATCTCTACGTGCAAGTAAGTATATTCTAGAACCAAAGTTCACAAGTTGGATTGTCCAATTATAAAAAATAAATTGAAGATGAATAAAGAGATATGTTTACAATACTTATGTATAAAGTTTTTCAGAATCTGGCTTCCTAAATAGTAAAAAAATCTTGGCTACACAAAAATATGAAAAAACGGTGGAAAAAAAGGAAAAATCACTTGAAATGCTTGGAGGAAATGTGCCACTTCAAATGTACTATATTAAATGGCCTTTGAATAATTGAGAATTGCAACTAGAAGAAATACAGTTTGAAAACATAGAAAGTAGGTATGTATAGATAAATAGCCAGTAGCCATAAGATCTAATAACATACAAATTTGGTCATATTAATAAGAAGTAATAAAACAATTACAGAATTAATATCTAATATTTTAGGTTATTTTCCATGAAATTATAACGAAAAGATAATTGCTTCTGAACTGGTCAAGCCTTTACAAGAAGAAATTATGAAAATATTGAATATACAGAGAGTTGCACGAGAAGTAATTTACTACACACTATTTAACTTTTTTTACCTAAATATAAATTGTACAATCCTTCGATCATTAAACATTGTTCAAAGATACAATCAGTATTTTGTCTCTAACTTGATACCTACCTATCCTATTGCCTGTTATACTTATTCAGCTTAGGTATTATGAGTAATAAGTGAACTGTTGAAGTTGAAATAAGGTAATTAGAATACTTCATATTTTTTGCTCAATTTACCAATAGGCTTTATAGGATTACGGGTACTCTTGCAAAAAATTTTAACTGAAGGATATCAGAAAATACATGTACATCTTGATACCAGATGCTCAACTATGCATTCACTATCGAACCTGACATCAAATATACAAACCTCTAGTCTATGATGAAAACATAGAGCTGCTATTTTTCTAGGCATTACTGAAGCGTTTGATGGTGTTTGGAACTGTGGTATATTCTACAAACTATATGAAATGATGTGTTCTAAATACTTGCTTTTAATCTTGAAAACTACCTTAGTGATAGAACACCACAAGTAAAAGTGAATTACAGTTTTATTCAAAACATTTAAGGACTTCTCCAGTGTTCCTCACTGTCCTATTTGCTCTACAATCTATCTATCTTGTTACAACTATGATTTAGCAACAGAACATTTAAATTTGCATACATATTGCAGTATATAGATGACATCGCTTTGATCAGTCATAATAATCTCAAAATAACAGTAAATAAGCTACAAAAACTTATAACAGAATACTGAAATGGTTTAACAGGTGTAGGATGAAGCCCAAAGTCTTAAAACTCAATAACAATGAAAAATACAATATATTTTCAATCAATAGGTACAACTTACTAATGACATTAGTTCATGCACAGATTTTCAATATAAAATATATTTAAATAATTCCGTATCATACATGAAATAATTTTTTTAAGTACTTTATTTTAAAAATACAAAAATTTGCAATTTACAAAAGTTTATTTCCTAATGAAGCAAACACAGTGGAAAGACACAATTAGTAAAATACATAAGTATGTACACGAAATATATAACTGTGGACGTTCTGTAACTGAAATTGCACAAAACATACTCTACACTATTTTGAATCCTCTGTGTTTGATCTATGAATGTTATATATACTACAAGTGTGCCACACTGGAATTAGGTAGCTGAAGATTGGTAAGAACCTACCGATTAGTTTCAATGTCTTATGGTTTTAGTAATCCCTTCATTGGTAAAGTGCACCAATAATTGGCAAACATAAATTTTATTCTATTTGATGAATATATTTGCTTCAATGTATGTTCTCACCTTATTTATATTTTCATTTCCTATTTTTATCTGAACATCAACTGAATTCCTATTTTTTTGTATAACATGCCAGTAATATTTTCAAATTAGTATTACAGCTTATTCCTTATCAACCATCTCTGGTTTTTCTTCAAATCTTCGTTCACCGTTTTTCTTCCAGTTCTCTTAAATTGTATTTGTCTAGAATATAATAATGTCATCAGCAAAAGTAAAGTATTTTGTGTGCAATTGGGCTTTTTCTAGACTTCTCACAAGTAAGGTATATAATTTAAGTCTATCATAATGAATATTATTTCCTTTCCTACTTTATTTTTATCTTTGAATATTTCTTATTATTTTTGCACTCTGGTTTACTTAAATTAAATTCAATTCACGTCTTCCTTTTAAATAATCTGCACTACCAACCACTATTGCAATAAATTTCAACAACATTATCAATTTTTAACAATTTTAATTTTCTAGTTTTTATAATTCACAAGTAATGTTTACTATTTGCCTACTGTCAAATTGGTAAAATATAAAAAGTAAGGTTATTGTCGTGACAGTTTTAAAATGGTATCTTAGGTACAATGCGCGACGCCGCGGTTAAAAAACAAACTGCTTAGATTGACGATTTTGAGGACACTTTTTGTCAATTTTCCCGTATGAGTTCGATCTCCTTGTATAGCCTCCATGATTCTACCTATAATGTATGGAGGGTAGAAGGAAGGAGCACCATCTGAATGTATTGAAAAGTGTCCATCGAAAGGAAGCAAATTAAGATGGCGCCATAGTAGCAAGTGGAAGGATTTTAAAAACAGCGCCATGAATTATTAGAGTAAGATACAAACTTAAAAAAGGAAATACTACGTAAATAATTGAGATTTTAAATACTGTATATTTCTCAATTACACCCTTCTACCCTCCATACTCTAATGCAGCCATCTCCTATTATTAAGAACACAAAATTGATTACTGAGAATGGATATACCGTTCCGTGATTGAGTTTGAAATAATGAACGTCATTGGTTTGAAATCATTTTTTGGTGTTTTTGATTACCACTATCGAGTATGTTTGGTGTTAATCCACAGAAATAAACAACTTTTTTACTTCTGTGTGTTCACCACTGAAATAAGCAGAGTAAAAAATAGAAGAGTTCTATACAAGGTCAATGTAGCTAGCACAATAAATTAAAGTTATCGAAATGACATGAAAGCTTGTAGAATATTTAATTTCGGTTGGAGAATTTCCAATTTTAATTGTATCCAATGAAAAATTTTTAAATTAAATTATTAGATCAAGTTGTATAAAAAACAAAAAAAACAATTGAGTTTATTTATTTATTCAATACTGTCAACTCATTCAAATTAAAGTGTACAAAATTTCTTGTGATTTTGGATATTATAGTTTTATCATGCCTTTACGTTGCGCTAGAATTTCTCCCAGACAGTACTGCAGCTCTTTCAGTGAAAAAGAAAGAGGTCGTTCCAGAAGTAGCCGATCCTGAAATAGGTACATTCGAAAAAAGGCCGAATAAGTAGAGCTCGTCGTCTATCGGGGAGAAGTGGATCCCGCAGAAGATCGAGAAGAAGTCTGATGTAACAAGTACCTATGTATTAACCTCTTTTAAAGAATTTTTAGTAAAATTACTATTTAAAATGTGCTACAGCTCTACAATTCTTGACTTTATTCATTTGAATATCATTCTTTTGAGGAAATGAGTCTATAGCTAAAATGATATGCCGGCACTAAACCATGTTGCCACCAAAAAAAAAGAAAATCAAAGAGGAATCTCAAGAAACTGTTGGAAAATCAAATCGATCTAAATAAAAAAAAATACGAGGAGGAACTTGAAGTAAGTAAAAAGGTGATTTGTCTCATTTCCCTGCTTACCATGTAGATTTATCATTATGTTTTTTTTAAGGCTGATCGAGGTAAATCGTCTGATATAATAATTCAAAACACTACAGTTACTATAATCGATATAACAGACGATAAAGATGCTGATGATGAAAAGAAAAAAGGAAAAACAACTGATGAAGAACCAGTGATTAGCAATGAAACTACAAGATAGATCTACACGTACGAAAACTCGACAACAGAAGAAAAAAGCCGAAGAAAATGCAGAAGTGGAAAGCAAAGATAACAAAAACGAACCTCCCGGTAAAACAAAACAAACCAAAAGACAAATTAAAGGATCCAAAGTCAAAGAGGTACATTTTTATACAATAAGTTTGGCTTTTATTGATGAAATCTAAACAATGAAATAAAACAATTTAATTTGTTTAAATCTCCATTTTATTTTGAACTGATGTCCAATTTAAAATTAGTGTGGCGTGTTTCGCTACACAGTAGCTTTATCAACTTTATCACTAATTTTAAATTGAACATGAGTTCAAAATAAAATGGAGATTTAAACAAATTAAATTGTTTTATTTCATCATTTAGTATGGATCTATATCAAGTAAAAGCCTCATCTATTCAATAAAATTTAAATTTCTTGTACTTTACAGACGTCCAAAAGATCTAAATCAACTTCCTCTTCCGATGACAAAGAAGAAAATGAAAGTGCTCAAACTGAAAATGAAGATGCAGTCTCTAATTTGGATAATAACGATCCAGAAGGGGCAGAAGTTCAAAGTTCTACAATGGTTGTAGTTCCTGCGTTCAATAAAACAATGGTAGTAGAAAAACCAACAATAGTTCAGAATGATGGTGAGTAGATGATTTTTAACATAAATTTCTGGCCAACTATAAATTCATCAAACGTATATTCGTACTGCACTTCTTGTATGTTTTATATTCAATTTTTTGCCCCAAGTTAAAGATCAAAGTGAATGGAAAACTCCACCTAAGGTGAAATCAAAGAAGCAACAGATCAAAGAAATTTTCAGTCCGTTTGATAAGACATCTATAAAAAAGAAAGTCGAAGCATTCGAGAAACTCGGCAGTGGAAGTAGAAATACTTCCAAAATTCCAGTTCCGGAAGATCAAAATACCGAAGTTAAAACCAAACATTACACTCCGTTTGCGAATAAATTCCTTCCGAAAAGTTGCAGTACAACAAGAATAAATAAAATGACACCAACTTCGCAATCGTCTTCGAGTAATGACAGTGGTTCATACACCAAAACTTTGAGTGCTCTGAAAGCTTCGCAAGCCGAATATAGGAAACGAGAAAAAAGGAGACAGGAAAAGGAACAGGAGGCGCAATTGAAAAAGGATTCTTTACTACAAGCACATGCTGACGAAAAGAGGCACAAAAGAGAGGAGAAACAATTAAAAGTACGTAAAATATTTTGTTACTGGTCATTAAATTTGGTTTGGGGAAAAATTTTGTGATCATTGCGATGTGAATACAGTGATAATTAAACTTTGTAGGCACAACAACAGAGGGAGTTGATTCAAAAAGAAAGAGAAAAATTGAAACAAGAGAACCGCAAACAAGTAATTGCGGAAAAAGGAAAAAAATTACAAAAATCCAAGGAAGAAGCTGAAAAGAAAAGGCTGCTGGCTAAGAATAAAACGAAAATTGCCAAACAAAGTGAATCGTAAGTACAAAATATTTTATATTTTTCTTTTCTAGAGTAGAGAATTTTTGAATTTCATTCTCCATTTTTGGATATCACAGCTAGGGGACCCTTCATTTATTACACAAGATGATTTTTGCCAGATTTTAATCCCTCCCCCCACTATTTCTTGGATTAATTCAGAATTTTTTGCATAATTTGATAAAATTATTATCGTTAATTATGTTTGTAAAGTGAAACCAAAAATCTAAGAAGGTCGTAAATCAATATTAGCCGACGACCCACATTATTAGCTTTGTTCGTAGAGCGATCAACAACCGGGGCCTTTTTTTTTGTTTTTGTTTTTTTTTTCGGGCCGAGATGGTAAACTCATGTTCGAATGGGTCCAGGACCCAAACAGTGTTGGACTCATCCCCAAGGAGATGCCTACCAACCAAACCCACCTCATACTCGCCGTTACCCCCGTCTCGGAATCACTACCCTAGCAAACTTCGAGACAGGCGGCGGTCCCTCGCACACTCTCCGCTCACACCGTCATCTTCTCCCTCCTATCACTCCTGCCTCTCATGACATATCGAGTCCTTCTCTCCCCCTTACCATGCTCTCTTCCTTTCCACTCACCTCCATCCATTCCTCCTCCCCCCTCAACATTATCTCCACCATGTTTTCCCAGTACACCGCCTCCCCTAGTTTCCTCTCCAACTTCTTCAGCACTTCCTCGTTCCTCCAGCATCTAAGCACATGCCCCACATCATCCTTCACTTCACACCTCTCGCACACACCAGTCTCTCGTTTCCCAATCTTGTGGAGGTACCCTACTCTCGACCCATGTCCAGTGAGCACTTGTGTCAAGAAGTAGTTCACCTCCCCGAATTTCCGGTCCATCCAATCTCTCCTATTCCCAATCGCTCCTTTTAGCGTGTCCTCATACTCCTCCCACCTTCTCTCCATTTCCTCCTCCATCCATTCCCGTACCTCTTCTTTGGTGGTACCCCTCCAGCGTTTGCTCCTAGCTCTAGCCAACACGTCCAATGGGTAGGACCTTGCCAGCACCGCTGCTGCCAGTCCACCCACTGTCCTGTACCCCTGCACCACCCTCAGCAGTATCCCTCTCTGCACCCGCAGAAGTGGCCTAACCCTCGCATTCGCCCCCGCTCTTTCACCCCACACCTCCGCACCGTACGGCATACTCTGCTCTACCGTCCTACCAATTACCCTCCTCTTCCACTCTCCCGGCCCTTTCACATTACACATCAATCTCCCCAGCCATGCTGCCCTCACTTTACCCTTCTCTGCCGCCTTTACCATATGGGTTTTGAAGGATAATTGGCTATCCATCACCCCCACTTCCCTTGCCCTGCTCCGTCCCTTCACTAGCAACCCCACCGTCTTATCTTCCGCCACTTCCAGTCTGCACCGCTCTATCTTCTCCACAATCTTCCTGCACATTCTCTCCGCCTTTCTTTCTATCTCCGCCTCTCCCTTTTCCGTACATTCCAGACACACATTGTCCGCATACACCGTAATCTCACATCCCTCTTCACATACAATCCCACAAACCTCATCAAACACACACTTCCAGAGCGTCGGTCCAAGAATAGAGCCCTGGGGCACTCCAGCCTCCATCTCATATCTCCTCCCTCTTGTAACGTTATGTATGGACTTTCTTAAGATTTTTAATGTAAAAATAAATTTCTCCAAATTATCTTTAACTGTAAATTCTCTCTCGTTGGCTGTAGTCAATACAATTCGGGATGTATCTCATTTAACTCCTAATCAAAATGGTAAATTAAATCAAACTATTGACCTCTTCAAGACTATTAGTCCTTCAGGTAAAATCGGCAAAACCACCTTGATAGAGCATTTTATTGATACCGGAAATTCCCCTCCCTTTAAACAAACCCAATATCCCTTACCTCAGGCAATGCAAGCTTACCTGGAAAAGGAAGTAGATACTTTGCTTGAATTAGGTGTAATTCAGGAAAGTAAATCTTCATATTGTAGCCCTATCTGGTTAGTTCAAAAGGGAGATGGTAAATACAGAATGTGTTTTGAGGGACGTAAATTAAATAGTGTAACTTTAAATAAAGATGCTTATCCCTTACCTTCAATCGAAGTTATACTGAGTCAACTTCGAGATACTCGTTATATATCTAGTATCGATCTGAAGCAAGCATTTTATCAAATTCCGTTGGAGAAATCATCTCGGGAAAAAACAGCTTTTGCAGTTAAGGGTAAAGGTTTATTCGAGTATGTCACTACCCCTTTCGGTTTAGTCTCTGCTCCTGCTAGTATGTGTCGTTTGATCGATTTGGTCATTGGTCCTTCCTTAGAACCGTATTGTTTTTACTACCTGGATGACATCATCATTTGTACTCCTGATTTTGACAAACACATGGAAATTCTCCAGAGTGTTTTTGAGAGATTACGAGATGCCGGCTTGACGGTGAATTTAGATAAATGTCAGTTTTGTCGTTCTTCCCTTAGATATCTAGGTTATGTAGTGGATGAAAATGGTCTTCGTACCGATCCTGAAAAGGTTTCTGCTATTTGTGAGTATCCTGTTCCGAAAACTGCCACTCAGGTGCGTAGATTCTTGGGAATGGTTTCGTATTATCGACGGTTTCTTAAAGATTTTTCTTCCTTATCTGCTCCAATTTCTGATCTTCTAAGTGAGCGAAAGAAACACCAACCCATTACTTGGACACCCCAAGCAGATCAAGCTTTCGAAAAGGTGAAAACTGTCTTAACTACCGCTCCTATCTTAAGTAGTCCCGATTCCACCAAACCTTTCTTCCTTATGACAGATGCTAGTGATGTTGGGGTAGGAAGTGTTCTTTTTCAACTGGAAGATGGACTCGAACATCCCATAGCTTATATGAGTAAGAAACTCACAAAGGGTCAAAAGAAGTTCAGTACTACCGAAAAGGAACTGTTAGCAGTTTTGTTAGGGATCGATCATTTTAGGTATTATCTTATCGGTCGTCATTTCACCGTAATTACCGATCATTCTTCTCTGGTTTGGTTGAATAACATGAAAAAACCTTCTCCTCGCTTGGCTAGATGGATATTGCAATTGTCGCAATACAACTTTTCTATCGTACACCGTAGATCTACCGGAACTGTAGTTGCGGATGCTTTATCTCGTATACCTGAAGTTAGTATTTTAGACTTATCTACCTTGCATCCTGATAAATGGTATAATGACATGATTTCTCATGTTCAGGATTTTCCGGAAAAATACCCAAGTTTTCGAGTGGAGAATAACATATTATATAAACATGTCTTTAATAAATTTGGACCAATTAGTAATATTTCCGATTGGAAAATTGTCGTTCCTACTAAAAATCGAAATGAAATTCTACATCATTTTCATGATAGTCCAACTTCTTCTCACTTCGGTGTTTTTAAAACATTAGAGAGAATTTCTGAAATTTATTATTGGCCGAATCTTAGAAAATCGGTTTATAAATATGTCACTCGTTGTAAAATATGTGCATCGTGTAAACCATCTAACTTACCCCAAGCAGGATTAATGGGACAATATCGTAATATTAACTTCCCTTTTCAATTAATATTCGTGTGATCTTTTAGGGCCATATCCCCGATCTCGCAAAGGTAATCAGTTCGCACTTGTTGTAGTTGACTGGTTCACTAAATTCGTATTGGTTCATCCCTTACGTCAGACTACCGCTCGTTCTATAGTTGATTTCTTAGAAAATCATGTTTTCCTCATTTTTGGAATACCTCAAATCGTTTCGTGTGATAATGGTAAACAGTTCACGAGTCATCTTTTCAAAAATCTCATGGAAAAATATTCAGTACAAAAGATATGGTATAATGCTAACTTTCATCCGCAAATTAATCATACTGAGCGCGTAAACAAATCCATTGTCACAGCTATACGATCTTATAGTTATGAAGATCATAGAACATGGGATGAAGAAATATATAAAATTGCTCAAGCAATTCGGCTGTCGAAACATGAGGTTACCGATTTCACCCCTTCCTTCCTTACCTTTGCTCGAAATGTACCTGTCTCGGGAAATTTTTATGGTAAAATTGCAGAAAATGCAAATAATCAGGTTACCATTTCTGACAAAGTTCACCGAATTCAGGATACACAAGAAATGCCTAAATTTTTCGAAGTGGTGAGAAAGAACTTGCAAACAGCATATCGACAAAGTAGTCAACGTTATAATTTGCGCAAACGTGATCATAGGTTTTATGTAGGTGATCGGGTTTGGAAAAAGAACTACCCAAAATCGGACAAAGCCAGATATATTTCCGCAAAATTTTTACCGAAATATACACAATGTACCGTATATCGTGTTATCTCTCCCTTAGTGTATGAATTAAAAGATGAAACGGAAAAAAATATTGGTCGATGGCACATGAAAGACCTTAAAGCTGGTATCTTGTCTGATGATGAGTGTTCTGATATCGATGATTCCGAAGCAGCCCTAACGTAATCAGATAAATATACCTTTCCTAATTGTTCATTCTATTTGTGTTGTATGTTGGTGTCTCGAATATTTTTTTTATCTTTTTATCATAGAGATTTTCCTTTTCTTTGACTAGAAACGACAATGACTTTCTTTCCCTACTACTGATTAGCAAATTAACATTCGTGTTCTGGGATAAATGAGTAGTGTAATAAATATTTTCCTAGCCGGATGGAATTCTAATCTAAGAATTATAATATAAAATCTGTTGAGAATTTTTCGAATTTTTAAAATATTCAAATTTATTATAATTTTGGAAAAGTTTTTTTGCACCGTCAAATCAAATTGAGTAATAAACCTGTTGCGCACATGCATAGAGGTTAATGAATTGGGTCTAATTGATTTGGAGAAATATCGGATATACTATAAATGTTTTAGGGGTGATATTATATCTTCAGTACCTTATCTTATCTTAATTATCGTAGTTTACGATAAATATCTTACCTTATCTTATCTTATCTTATCTAAGTGGACAAGGGTAGTAAACTTGTCTACTGTACTATATATTTTATAGTACTTATCTTATCTTATCGTTACAGACAAAGTGTCTTGTCTGTATTTATATACCGAAAGGGTATATTAAATTTTTTTTTAAAGACCATTGACAATTTGACTTTGCAATTAACTTACATAGTTGCTGACATATCAGGGGATATCGAAGTTATTATCTTAGCTCTAAAGTTTTATTACTTCAGTTATCTAAAATTTCTATTATCTTAACTATCTTGAAATTTTAATATCTTAACTGTTTTAAAATTTCCTTTATCTTAATTATCTTAAAAATTTTCATTACCTTCATGTTGAAAATTTTTAGTATCTCAAGTGTTTTAAATTTTTTTTATTATCTATTTGTTAATATGTTCGAGATGTCAACTTACATTACAGAAATTCTTTTTGCCTATCTTCAGTCAATATCTTACCTAATATCTTGATACTTAAAATTTTTCTATTTTGCTCATTACATACCTCTATCTATGATCATTCCGAAAGATTGATCTAGATATTTCACTTATAGACATGGATTCAATCTGTCTATATTTTATTGCATCACATTTTCCCTTTTTGATTATATTTTTTGTCGGATTTCTCAGCAGTGGGTGTTGAGGGAGCTCAGAGCGGTCTGGAATGTGTTTCAGGGTTCAGCGTCGGGGGGTTAATCAGCCTGGGAGGCAGAGGTGGCTAAGGTCTGCTGTCATTTAGTTAAATCTACTTGGGGGATTAGCTACTGCGTTTGTGCCAACATGGCTCACATATCGCTCTGGGGATTTTCCAACAGTACTGTTGTGGGATGCCGTTGTCAATTTCTCTTTTCCCCAAATTTCAGCTTGACAGAAGCTACATTCTGTTAGGGGGTTAGATCGAGCCTCCTTGGACTTGATGTATCAGCTTCTTCCAAAAACTTTTTTTTTTTGAATTTTTTTTTTCTTTCGTTTTTTTTGGTTTGTTGTTATTCATTATTTAGTTTATCGATCTTAAAAGCTTTTCTATTTAAGGAACGTTATGTTGTATTTTCATGGTGTTTCGGGTTTGGACTTCATCTGAAGCTGAGATTGAAGACCACGACGCGATTTAACATCTCTCGCGAGGTCCTTCTCATTAGGCAGAAGTTGATTTCTTGATCGGTGATACTGTGGTGATGCACATATCCGACCAAAAATATGAGTAGTTTTTTTTGGGTTTTTTTTTTATTTTTCTTTCATATATCGTTATATAGGGTATAATATATTATTTTAGCTTGACAGGAGCTACATTCTGTTAGGGAGTAATACAAACTTCCTTGGCATTGTTCCAAAACATTTTAGCTTGACAGGAGCTACATTCTGTTAGGGAGTAATACAAACTTCCTTGGATTTGTTCCAAAAATATATTTTTTTTTCTATTCATATGATAGTAGTAATTAAATAAAGAAACATTTTATAAATAATAGCTCATCCATATCTTTTTTAACTAACTGAGGGATAATCAATGTATCTGATGGGAGTCTCATTTCTTTCCTTATCTTATCTTATCTTAAGTCATTATCTTTGGGAACCCACTGATGCAGTGATTTATCTTACTATTACATTTCTAAAATTATTGGTATGTAGATACCTGGTACTGGTTCCGCTTTTCTCAGAATTTACCGTTCAAAGTTTCTGCTGTGTTTGTGAGATGATTTTTTTTTCCTAATGTTCTGCTTGCGCGATGACCAATGGCTACTGTGGACGCTAACTGGCAACCTCCCTGGTAGAGCCTAGGAAGAAAAAAAATCACCTGGCGTACCGGTGAAGACTTTGGAACGCTCCCTTTCTTTCATTTTTTTTTTAATCTTTATTTTTCTCTAAATTAATTATTCGGAAGAATCCTCAAATTTGTTCTTTTCCTTCAGTATCGCAGTGACTCGTTCCTTTCTTCTTAGTCTTCCTATCGTTCAATATCTTCTTAATATCTTCTTTATTTCAGTCTCGTAATAGCTCAATGATTTTCACTTATATTTTTTTCGGGTTGTAAGGGTGTGTAACGTTAATTTCGTTCACTTTACTTCCCTCGATTGAATTAATAAATTATCGTATGGGCGGCGAATAGCCAGTCCTTTCTCATACCCAACACCGAGAAATGTTTCAAGGCTGAATATATTTACTGTCGACGAGAGTCGAAATCAACGTTTCTATGCGCGCTGATAGAGGTCCGTCTGTCGGAAAATAGTCACGACTGTTTTGAAATTCCCACTTCGATCTCGTGTCTCTTCTTCTTCTACCAATTATAAATCAAATATGAATCAAGAATTCACTACTGAAAGGTAAATTCCTTTCCTGGTCAAAGCGTATGAGCGTGACACGAACATGAGACGTAAGTCGGTTGTCGTTCACATGATGTCGTGTATTTAAACAAGTGGCAAAGGGGTTTCGTTCTTCTTTTTCCGGCGAACATGTGCTATTGAAGCCTTTCCTCTCTTATCTTATCTTATCTTAGAAGTGCATTCATTTGAGTGCACTTTACCGGGACCCGAAACCTTACCTGGACCCGAAACTTTACCTGAGACTTTACCTGTGACAGGAACTTTACCTGAGACACTACCTGGGTCAGGAATTTTTACCTGGAACAAGCAAGAACGTTAACTGAAACTAGAACTTCAAAAGGACACCATCTCTCCGCCATCACTTCAGGAAAGTACATCTGCTACATGTAGTGAGCTCATCAACATTGAACAACAACCTACCTAGTCAATTACTACCTACTTACCTACTTGTAAATTTAATAACGTTGTTCATATAGTTTTTTTTCCCTTCCAATCTTACAGGATTTGTCGCTATAATGCAGATGTGAATAACAAATAGGCTAGTATTATTCAGAGTGGCGCCCACTTACCTTTCCTAATTTTCCTAATTTATCTTTATTTCACCTTAAATAAATTTCAAGTAGAATTACCCGAGAACCGGTAAGACTACTCTCTGAATTTATACTAGTTTGGTCTCAGAATCTGCACCTGAGGTGCTCTCTAAACTGAGTAGCCGTTGCACTCTGGAGTCTACAATCACACGACCCGTCAGGTAGTCCTCCACCAGGTTAACCAACCCCTTCTCCACTTCAAGTCTCAACAACGCGCTCAACACTGCCCGTTTGCTGACACTGTTGAACGCGTTCCCGACGTCGAAGAACACGAGTAGGGCCAATTTCTACTTCCTCCAGCTGCCCTCCCTATCTCTTTCCACCAAACCCATCACCTTGCTCAGTGCCGAGATGCAAGATTTCCCTTTGGTGAACCCGTGCTGGTTTACCCTAAAACCCTCATTCCTACCAACTTCCTCCTCAATCCTATCCCTTATTATCCCCTCCATCAATTTACCCATACCACACAGCAGGCTGATAGGCCTATAGTCCCCCGCCCGCTTCCCCTCTATACCCGCTTTCTTCGACCGATCTTCTTCAACCGGGGCCTGAAGGAAAGCTACTCACTTTGATGGCTTATAACAATAGAACGAGGGAATTTTCATTTAAAATTTTGGGAACATATTTTTCTATAGTTTTACTAACAATTTATAAAATAAAAAAATCGATTTTTTGAACCGTCTAACCCTATTTCCCACCTTAATAATCATCTTAACCCAATATCATTGTACCTACCTTTAAAACAAAATTTAATGGCTAGGGCAGGTAAAACTCTGCGTAGAATCGACCGCCTGCTGATAACTTGATGATTTACGACCTTCTTAGATATCTGGTCGTTTATCCCTTTCACTGCCGCATGCATTTTTTTGTAGTTCCCGAACAGCTCTGCTGCTGGAAACGTTTCTCGCAGCTTGGGTCAGCAGATTTCTGGGTGTTACTTTTAAACCATAATAAATGCAATACAATAGGCAACAACCAAATGAACATTGCATGCACGGCACTGACAAATTTTCGAAAGTCTGGACGTTTGTGACCCTTTTTACGCAGTAAAGGCACATTAAATTTTCGACATCTAGCGACCAGGAGAATAAGTAGAAATCTACGAACGAACGCTTACGCTCGGTTTTCTCAGTTAAACCATTGTCTAAAAAAGAAATAGTCTGTCAACCTAATGAGTATAACAGAGACCCTAAAAAGAGAGATGCATATATACTGAGAGGTGGCGGTTTAAGTTAAATTGCGGTGAAATTTGGGACTTTCAAATACTTGCGTAGCCGAAATACTACTGGCCGATAGGTGGCACCATGATATCCTTAAAATAAACAACAAGTAAATAGATTTCAACTTATCTGTGTACCTACCTAACCAACCAAATAAAATTTTACCTTTTTTATGTAAAACAGTGAGAGCATTATACCCATTGTCTTCATGTAATGTAATAGGCGAGAATATAAAAAAGCTGTCTTTGTGACAATAATGAAAATTCAAATACAATAATTATTTCTACATTTACCAAAACTTTCATTAAAGTAAATTAGGTATCTATCACCATTGTATCTATCACTTAATTTAAAAGAAGTAGGTATTCGAAGTTCGGATGAATGCTCTTTTGTTTGTTAGGTATTATATTATGTTTTTCGTCATTTTTGAAATGAATATTCGATGTTTATACACCGATTTAAATAAGCCTTACTAAAGTATATTTCACAATATTTCGTTGACCGGTATCTGGTCGGATTAATAATAAACGTTCATCAATCACTCATTGTAAAGTACCTAACAGTAACAGATCCGTAGTCGGTAAAATTTAGATACTAAAACATAAATTAAATTTATTTTGTGAAAAAAATCAGTGAATTTCTTAAAAACATATTTAACTTTTATTTATTAATTTGTAACGGTTGAATTTGTCACTACGTCTATTGTATATATTAAGTATTTGTATATAGTAATTACCTGACCGATATTGTCTCTATGTTTCTAATATCAACTAATATCAATTGTCCACTACGAAAGAACTTCAGTAGTTAAATAGTTTCTGTCAGCCCAGAGTTTTAGGGACTACTCTGCCATCATCCTTCCGGTGAAGTGGTGCAGGCTGTAACCATACCTGTCTTCACATCTTGACAACAATTTTATATTTTGTCGCTAGGTAAGGTAAATAATAAAACTAGCGCCTACTTGGTAAACGTCCGTATAGATATATTCATGTTAGTTGTTTCTTTTTGTTTGTTATATTATAATTCATAATTAAGGGTAGTAAGGGGTTTTCTCTCTTGTGGATTTTACTTTAGTTTTTAGTTACCGTGGGACTACTGATTTTGTTTCCGGCTTTGATTATATCACCTTTGGGGTGTAGCCACAGTAGTCCAAATACTTTGTCCGCTTCAGCTTGATAAACGCTAAAGTTTATTAGGGTTCAGTTATAAATTATTACTGACTCCTTGACTTGAGTTCTAAAACATTTAAAGTAGTAATTAGGTTTGATAAAACTTACTGATCTATAAAGACATACTTTACTTTTGAGTTAAAGGTATATTTTCTTCATTTATCTACCATATTTTGGCTTAAGCAAATACATACTAGTTAGAAATCTTCTATGTAAGATGACATTCGAATATTTTCGGAACATCTACTTATAATATATTAGCTGTTATCGCCATGTGTTTTGTATGTTAAATCCGAGTGTTTGATCTTGCTTTGTTTACGTTGGTTTGGTATTGTGGTACTATGTTTACTCAAATTTATTTGAATAAGTTTTAATACATTGACTTTATCATTTATCTCCAATGTTTACAAGTGTTTATTTGTAGGATGACATTGACATTTGGACCGTGACAGCTGTGTTTTTGGATAAAAGCGTTCGTTCTGGTTCGTTCGTCATGTCTTACATAGAAGTGTAGCACTTTATGACTTGATCTGTGCGGAAGCCGCTCGGTGTAGTGAGCAGTGTAGTTCGGATGTATGTTTCGGCTAGGTTTCTCTGTGGTAGTATTCTGTATTGAAGTTGAAGATGTGTCACTCACTTCTTCTTTCCGGTGTGTGCTCCTACTTGATAGTTGGGTTCGAAAAGTGCATGGAGCTTGAATCTGAATTTTATGATTGGCTGCTTAGTCATCTCCTGCTGGGATTTATAGGTTCTCGTTCTGAATGAGTTGTGGAATATACGGCTAGTATTTTGGTTCTACGGGAGTTCGTATTGTTGAAGAATTCCGTCCTGTTCTGGAAGCCGTTTTCACAAACCCTTATAGGGGATATATTGCACTAAAACTATTGTAAGTATTTTCTCTACTTACTGATTTCGCATCACTATGTATTACCACTATTTAAAGGAAATCGCCAACGTGAAGTTTTGAAATTGAAGGCGTGCCACATGCTGTTGTTGGTTCGTTATTTGTTGGTAGCCGCCCAATAAGAGGAAAATTTTGAGTATTGGACCCTTTTTGGTAAAGGTATGTCTCATAGATTTGTAATTTTTGTAGATAAAACAGTTGGTGGTAAAATACCACCTGTTGATTGTAAATTTTTGATTAAGACAGTCTATTCTGTTACCCTGTGTATATTTTGTTTTCTTTGCCCGTTTTAGTCTAACGAATACTATAATTCGTGGGTGGTTCTTCAAACTTACCCTGGTTACGACCAAAAACAGTTTATTTTAGATGCTTATCGCATTCTCATTATTTGATTTAAATTCAGTGTAGTATACTGTTACTGACACTGTTGATTGTAAGTAGACCTTATGACTACTTTGTGGGTTTGATTAAGTTAATTTGGGGTTGATTTTGACTTGTAGTTTACTTCTGGCATAGGCCGAGACAAGCTTAACTTGTCGAGGTGTTTGATTGGTTCCTGTATAGGCTCAGTTTTTAGCTGATACCTGTTTTAATTTTTAAGGGTTCACCGGTGGGGCCAGGGTATACTTACCACCCTCAAGATACACACTTCACCTGTGGGGCCAGATTATACACACTTCACCTGTGAGGCCAGATACACACTTCGGGTTATTTGGAGTTTACCTGGTAGATCGATGGTGATGTCTTCTGCAGTTTGCTGCTACTTTTCAACAACTTCTTGAAGAAGACCACATTGAGGGTAACCTGGTATCGGGGGGTTTTTCTGGTTTATTTACTTATTTTTACTTTAGGCTTTACGCCAATATGTATATGCATTAGCTAGGTAGTTTTTACTGATTTATTTTATTATGCAATTGTAATGGTGGAAATTAATAGTTTGCGGTAAATTTTCATAATTTTATCCACTTGCGCATGCGTCTCTGCCTTGGTACCAACGCCTTGACTACGGTGTCGCCTTATATGGAATTGTTTTTTTTTTATAAACTTTACACTACTTTTCAGCTAACATATAATTGAAAGTTTTTTTGAATCTGTATTGGTACACTCGAACAGCCATATTAATTTCACACTAAGTAGGTCAAATTAACAGGTATAGTTTGGAATTTTAGCGTTAATAGTTTGACTATTGGGTGTAATAGATGTTCACACTACTTTTCTTCTTTTTTTAAGTGGGGGGGTTTTTACTAGGGTTTTCAAGTAGCTATTAATTGTAAAACACCCCTTAAGGGTATTAAATGTTTTTTTTTATTTAGTTATTATAAGGAACATAAGCTGAGGTTTGCCTTTTATTTTCATCCCTTGTTTTACTGGGTTATCGGGGGAAATTCGTCGTGCTAGGCCAAAGTGGAAAACTCAGTTGGCGCCCACACAAGTTGTCTACTATTTTGTCCGGAAGATCAATAAGAGGGATCCACCCCTACCTCCGTTCTGAGCGACGTCGAAGGCCTAAGGTTGTCACCGGAGCAACCGAAACTTATGTAACCAAGTAGACAAATTTATTCACAATCTTGCACTTTTTTTTTAATTCATTAAATTTTAGGACTTTATTCTTATTCGGGCTTGAGCTCAATTTTAAGGTTACATTTTTGGCGCCCAACGTGGGGCACTTTTTTATTTAGTGGGGGCATGCTTTTGTTCATAAGCTAGACTTGCTATAGTTTTTTTGGTAGTTATATGGCTGTTCTTCGTGAAACCAAGTATATTGAGTATATGGTTACCATTTTGATAAATTGATTATTGCATAGTAGTCGTAGTGTATTAAGTGTACTATATATTATATTATTTTACCTAACCCTGTTGTATTGCTCGTCATAGCTTGTAAATATCGTTTTTATAACTGAGGGTGATTATATTGTTGATATTTTTTCTCGTATCCTTGACTCGTTGTTGATATTGACACCAAGATGGCTCGAAAAATGTTTATTAATAGGTTGGAGAAAGAGGAGCTTGAGTGGGAGCTTAAGTTTAGGGGTCTTAAGATCGGAACTGCGGAGGAGATGCGTACTCAGCTTTCGATGGCTCTTCGTATGGAGAAATCTGGTGACAGTTTCAGGTATCCCAAATACTCATTTCCATTTGAGGAAGATGAGGCTGCTCTTATTAGGAAATGTACAGAGATCGAAACTTTGTTGGCTAGTTACAGTGGCAGTTCCAATATCAGTGAAACACAGAAGTTGCAGACAAAGGTATCTCACGCGTTGAATAGGTTTGATCAATTGGACGCTGCAGGGGATGCTGAGAAGGAAACAAAAAGGTCAGAGTTGCTAACTAAGTTGATAGGTCTCTATGATAGATTTAACGCCATATCCACTCGTGTTACTGCTGAAGTTGTTGTGCCAGCAGCTTTAGATGTCATTACTGGCAATCTGACAGGTCAATTTTTGGCAGGTGTGCAGAATGTCGCTAGTTCGTCTCCCGTTGCAAATCACCCACCGATTAATACCACTCACGGTAGCGTATCAAACAGCTTCCTATCAAAGATGATTCCACCACATAAATGGGGTTTGGAGAAGTTTTCTGGTTCGTCTAAATCTTTGTCCATTACAGCTTTTCTTGAACGAGTAGAAGAACTTAAAATGGCTCGTCATGTTCCAGACGATGTGTTGTTGGGCTCTGGTGTAGATCTTTTTTCGGACAAGGCATACCAATTCTATAAGGATGTCAGACTGCGAGTGCATTCTTGGAACGAGTTGAAGGATGAATTCAGGAGAGAGTATTTGACCGCTCATCATACGGATGATTTGTTCGACGAACTTAGGAAGAGGACTCAGCACTCGTCAGAATCAATAGGAGTTTATCTTGCGATCATGTCAAGTTATTTTAGTAGGTTAGGTTGTTTTGTTCCTGAGGGGGCCAAGATGGCGATTATTATAAAGAATTTGCACCCATTTTATCAAGACCGTTTAAGAGATCCACTACCTACTACTATTGAGGAGTTGAGGCATGTATGTCGTCGTATGGAGGATAGGCGCGATGCTATTAATAGTTATGTCGAGCCCAGTGTTCGTAGGGGTAATGTCTTAGAGAAGGACCTGGCTTTTGTCGAGGTTGATTCATCTCAGCCCGTAGATCGCTTGGATGTAGAGAATTTGTCGGGCGATAAAAAGTCTTCAGTTATTTGCTTTCGTTGTAAGAAGCCTGGCCATCGAGCCATTGGATGTGTTCTTCCCAAGCAATTGAAATGTTTTAAGTGTCAGCGAGAAGGTTATACTGTGAGGACCTGTCCCAAGTGTAGCCAGGGAAACGAGAACAGGCGCTCTTAACTGGTCGAAGAGGTAGCGCTGTAAGACGTTCGACCGAAGTTCAACCTATTCTTGATTTTATATTAGATCATGCTGTGAACGATGAGAGGCCGTATCTTAAGGTGAATGTTTTGGGGTCTGAGGTATTAGGACTTTTGGATTCGGGAGCTACGAGAACGATTTTGGGTAGTACTGGTTGGAAACTGTTGCAGACTTTAGGCTTAGAGGTGGACACCACTAAGAGAACTAGTTGCAGAGTTGCGAATGGACAGATGTGTGAGTCTATTGGTGAGTGTTTAGTTCCATTTTCTCTCCGCGATCAATTGAAGATCATCTCTGTCTTGGTGGTATTGGACGTCCCTCATACGCTTATCTTGGGAGCAGACTTTTGGAAAATCATGGGAGTTGTCCCAGATTTGAGACACAATGAATGGCATTTTTCAGAGTCACCTGTTGGGATTGCAACTGTAGATCATCTTCGTAGTAGATATTTGCTGAGCGACTTACAGAAGTCTCGTTTGGATGCAGTGATTGAGCATAATAAGGTTATATTGGGAACTAGTCTTGGTTGTACGAATGTTGCGGAACATACTATAGTTTGTCATTCCCCGCCCATTAAACAACGGTATTATCCAGTTTCCCCAGTGATGCAGGGGCATATTGATAAGGAGTTAGAGGAAATGCTTCGTCTTGGTGTAGTTGAGAGGTCGAACAGTCCGTGGAGTTCTCCCATTTTATTAGTTAGAAAGAAGGACGGTACTTTCCGCTTCTGCGTGGATTATCGCAAATTAAACGCTGTCACTGAACGGGATAGTTATCCTCTCCCCTACATTTCTAACACTTTGGACAAGCTCCGGAATGCTCATTATATTTCTACCCTGGATATTAAGTCTGCTTATTGGCAGGTGAGGGTGGCGGAGTCTTCAAGGCCTTATACCGCTTTTACTGTTCCGGGACGTGGTCTATTTCAATTTAAACGGATGCCTTTTGGTCTCCATAATGCTCCAGCTACTTGGCAACGACTCATCGATCAAGTTCTTGGACCCGACTTGGAACCCAACGTTTTTACCTATCTCGATGATGTGGTTATTGTTACTCAAACCTTTGAAGAACACCTTGCCGTTTTGGAGGAAGTTTTTAGGCGGATTGGTAAAGCCAGTTTGACCGTCAGCTGGGATAAGTGTTTTTTCTGTCGACCTCAGTTGAAGTACTTGGGTTATGTTGTAGATAGTACTGGACTTCATGTGGATCCTGATAAGGTCAAGGCTATGTTGATGTTACCGCCTCCGAAATGTGTGAAGGATGTGCGTTGTGTAATTGGCACTTTCTCGTGGTATCGCAGGTTTATTCCCGATTTCTCTACTTTGATTTCTCCGATCACAGCTTTGTTGCGTAAGGGTAGGAAGTTCGTCTGGACACCAGAGTGTGATGCCTCTTTTAGTAAGATTAAGGAATGTTTGGTAAAGGCTCCTGTGTTAAGCTGTCCGGATTACAATCTTCCGTTTGAAGTTCATTGTGATGCTAGTGGGTATGGACTTGGGGCTGTCCTTGTCCAACCTCATCCTGAAGGAGACCGCGTTGTTTGTTATTTGAGTAGGTCATTGAGTAAGCAGGAGAGAGTCTATTCCACTACTGAACGGGAATGTCTGGCTGTGTTATGGGCAGTGGAGAAGTTACGACCGTACCTAGAAGGAGTCCCTTTTTCGGTTATCACCGACCACTATTCTCTGGTGTGGTTGCAGAATCTGAAGGATCCTGCAGGTCGTCTAGCGAGGTGGAGCGTAAGATTACAGCAATACGACTTTAAGATCATACACCGTAAGGGCAAAGAGCACGTCGTACCTGACACGTTGTCTAGGGCTATACCGGAGGTTCAGATCAGTGAGGTTTCAGTCGTTAAGGATCGTTGGTATGTCGGAATGATTCAGAAAGTCTCGAAGTATCCGATCAAGTATTCACAGTGGCGAGTTCTCGAGGGTAAGTTGTATAAGCACGTTCGCACAAATTCTGGATCCTTAGGCGATGCTGCCGATGATTGGAAGGAGGTTGTTCCGAAGGCTGATAGATGGAGAGTGATGCAACAACTGCACGATCCGCCTTTAGCAGGACACATGGGTGTACTAAAAACCTTCAAACGTATCAGTGCTAGGTTTTATTGGCCTAAGCTTAGGTCGGATGTAGCTTCTTTTGTTAGGAATTGTGGGGTGTGCGCGGCGCACAAGGTTGATCAAAGTGGACCGAAGGGGCAGATGACACCCCAGCCCAGAGCTACTCGACCATGGGAGATTATTTCTACTGACTTGATAGGACCATTACCTCGTTCTATGGCTGGACATAAGTTCATTTTGGTTGTGGTTGATTTGTTCACTAAATTTACTCTTACTTTCCCTTTGAGGTCTTCTACCACACAATTAGTAGGGAAAAGAATCGAGGAGGGCGTATTCTTGTTGTTTGGCGTGCCACGTTTGTTGATTTGCGACAATGGTCCTCAATTTACTTCGCGAGTGTTCTCGGCTTTGATGAAGGAGTATGGAGTGTCGGTACGTTTCAACGCCCATTACCATCCTCAGGCGAATCCCACGGAAAGGTATAATAGAACTTTGAAGACTATGTTAGCCATGTATGTTTCGGATAATCATCGGAAATGGGACGTTGATCTGGCTAAAGTTACTTGTGCGTTACGAACAGCTTTTAATGAGTCCACTAAACAGACTCCCTATTATCTCAATTTTGGTAGGAATATGGTTCTGAAAGGTGTTGAATTTGCTTTAAAGGATAGGCTTAGGGATTGCGCTTCGGATAGGAGTTCTGCTGTTGATGATGCAGGGAAGAGTAAAGCGTTTGACGCGTTGTTTAAGGACGTTAGGGCTCGCTTGGACAAGGCTTCGCAGAAAAATGAGAGAACGTATAATCTCCGGCGGCGACGAGAGGAGTTGCTTCCTCACCAACTTGTTTGGCGTAAGAATTTTGTTTTGTCTGACGCGGCGCAGTTTTATACCAAGAAATTGGCACCCCGTTGGGTAGGTCCTTACTTAGTTAAAAAAAAAGTTTCACCATGGACATATGTACTGATGGATGACAAGGGTAACGACCGTGGTACCTGGAATATCAAGGACTTGAAGCCAGCTAGCGCTGGTGAGAATTCACCTGAGTGAATTCTCTTGAAGTAAGGGGGGAATCTGTAACGGTTGAATTTGTCACTACGTCTATTGTATATATTAAGTATTTGTATATAGTAATTACCTGACCGATATTGTCTCTATGTTTCTAATATCAACTAATATCAATTGTCCACTACGAAAGAACTTCAGTAGTTAAATAGTTTCTGTCAGCCCAGAGTTTTAGGGACTACTCTGCCATCATCCTTCCGGTGAAGTGGTGCAGGCTGTAACCATACCTGTCTTCACATCTTGACAACAATTTTATATTTTGTCGCTAGGTAAGGTAAATAATAAAACTAGCGCCTACTTGGTAAACGTCCGTATAGATATATTCATGTTAGTTGTTTCTTTTTGTTTGTTATATTATAATTCATAATTAAGGGTAGTAAGGGGTTTTCTCTCTTGTGGATTTTACTTTAGTTTTTAGTTACCGTGGGACTACTGATTTTGTTTCCGGCTTTGATTATATCACCTTTGGGGTGTAGCCACAGTAGTCCAAATACTTTGTCCGCTTCAGCTTGATAAACGCTAAAGTTTATTAGGGTTCAGTTATAAATTATTACTGACTCCTTGACTTGAGTTCTAAAACATTTAAAGTAGTAATTAGGTTTGATAAAACTTACTGATCTATAAAGACATACTTTACTTTTGAGTTAAAGGTATATTTTCTTCATTTATCTACCATATTTTGGCTTAAGCAAATACATACTAGTTAGAAATCTTCTATGTAAGATGACATTCGAATATTTTCGGAACATCTACTTATAATATATTAGCTGTTATCGCCATGTGTTTTGTATGTTAAATCCGAGTGTTTGATCTTGCTTTGTTTACGTTGGTTTGGTATTGTGGTACTATGTTTACTCAAATTTATTTGAATAAGTTTTAATACATTGACTTTATCATTTATCTCCAATGTTTACAAGTGTTTATTTGTAGGATGACATTGACATTTGGACCGTGACAGCTGTGTTTTTGGATAAAAGCGTTCGTTCTGGTTCGTTCGTCATGTCTTACATAGAAGTGTAGCACTTTATGACTTGATCTGTGCGGAAGCCGCTCGGTGTAGTGAGCAGTGTAGTTCGGATGTATGTTTCGGCTAGGTTTCTCTGTGGTAGTATTCTGTATTGAAGTTGAAGATGTGTCACTCACTTCTTCTTTCCGGTGTGTGCTCCTACTTGATAGTTGGGTTCGAAAAGTGCATGGAGCTTGAATCTGAATTTTATGATTGGCTGCTTAGTCATCTCCTGCTGGGATTTATAGGTTCTCGTTCTGAATGAGTTGTGGAATATACGGCTAGTATTTTGGTTCTACGGGAGTTCGTATTGTTGAAGAATTCCGTCCTGTTCTGGAAGCCGTTTTCACAAACCCTTATAGGGGATATATTGCACTAAAACTATTGTAAGTATTTTCTCTACTTACTGATTTCGCATCACTATGTATTACCACTATTTAAAGGAAATCGCCAACGTGAAGTTTTGAAATTGAAGGCGTGCCACATGCTGTTGTTGGTTCGTTATTTGTTGGTAGCCGCCCAATAAGAGGAAAATTTTGAGTATTGGACCCTTTTTGGTAAAGGTATGTCTCATAGATTTGTAATTTTTGTAGATAAAACAGTTGGTGGTAAAATACCACCTGTTGATTGTAAATTTTTGATTAAGACAGTCTATTCTGTTACCCTGTGTATATTTTGTTTTCTTTGCCCGTTTTAGTCTAACGAATACTATAATTCGTGGGTGGTTCTTCAAACTTACCCTGGTTACGACCAAAAACAGTTTATTTTAGATGCTTATCGCATTCTCATTATTTGATTTAAATTCAGTGTAGTATACTGTTACTGACACTGTTGATTGTAAGTAGACCTTATGACTACTTTGTGGGTTTGATTAAGTTAATTTGGGGTTGATTTTGACTTGTAGTTTACTTCTGGCATAGGCCGAGACAAGCTTAACTTGTCGAGGTGTTTGATTGGTTCCTGTATAGGCTCAGTTTTTAGCTGATACCTGTTTTAATTTTTAAGGGTTCACCGGTGGGGCCAGGGTATACTTACCACCCTCAAGATACACACTTCACCTGTGGGGCCAGATTATACACACTTCACCTGTGAGGCCAGATACACACTTCGGGTTATTTGGAGTTTACCTGGTAGATCGATGGTGATGTCTTCTGCAGTTTGCTGCTACTTTTCAACAACTTCTTGAAGAAGACCACATTGAGGGTAACCTGGTATCGGGGGGTTTTTCTGGTTTATTTACTTATTTTTACTTTAGGCTTTACGCCAATATGTATATGCATTAGCTAGGTAGTTTTTACTGATTTATTTTATTATGCAATTGTAATGGTGGAAATTAATAGTTTGCGGTAAATTTTCATAATTTTATCCACTTGCGCATGCGTCTCTGCCTTGGTACCAACGCCTTGACTACGGTGTCGCCTTATATGGAATTGTTTTTTTTTATAAACTTTACACTACTTTTCAGCTAACATATAATTGAAAGTTTTTTTGAATCTGTATTGGTACACTCGAACAGCCATATTAATTTCACACTAAGTAGGTCAAATTAACAGGTATAGTTTGGAATTTTAGCGTTAATAGTTTGACTATTGGGTGTAATAGATGTTCACACTACTTTTCTTCTTTTTTTAAGTGGGGGGGTTTTTACTAGGGTTTTCAAGTAGCTATTAATTGTAAAACACCCCTTAAGGGTATTAAATGTTTTTTTTTATTTAGTTATTATAAGGAACATAAGCTGAGGTTTGCCTTTTATTTTGATCCCTTGTTTTACTGGGTTATCGGGGGAAATTCGTCGTGCTAGGCCAAAGTGGAAAACTCAGTTGGCGCCCACACAAGTTGTCTACTATTTTGTCCGGAAGATCAATAAGAGGGATCCACCCCTACCTCCGTTCTGAGCGACGTCGAAGGCCTAAGGTTGTCACCGGAGCAACCGAAACTTATGTAACCAAGTAGACAAATTTATTCACAATCTTGCACTTTTTTTTTAATTCATTAAATTTTAGGACTTTATTCTTATTCGGGCTTGAGCTCAATTTTAAGGTTACAAATTGGAATTGAATAAATTAAACTGTTGAAACATACATGGAGGCCCACCGTATACGCTTTAGTTTATTTCATCTAATGGGTAGATATGTTATCAAAAAATGAATCAAATACAAAATATATACGATACTGTGTTATCGGATTAACGTCTACCTGCTGTGGGTTTTTCTCTTGAATCAATCATATTGGTTTTAAGTTAAACCTTAAACCGAAATATCTTGTAATGGAGTTTATATGGTGTGAAAGTAATTTCGAATTTTAAATGAGATATGAATTGAATTTATTTCTTTTAGTTAATCGTATTTTACATTCCGTTCGATACCCCTATATCTATACCGAAATTATTTTCCACAAATGATGTTAATGCGTAAGTTTTCCATAAAAAAATATTCAAAAGAAACATTCTTTTGTTGGACAAATAGATGAACACATTTATATATAACCTTTATCACAGAGATGAATTCCTAATAGAATCGGTATTAAGAACTTCTTGTATAACAATCGGGTTTTGGGTGAAAGTATTGTTATGGATTTTGTAAAAAAAATTATTAATAACAATTTTTTATTAAATTTCCTTTTATTCTACTAAATTGTACATAAAATAACAATAAAAACAAAAAAATTCAAAGATATGTACATTAAACTTTGATTTAACTCAAAAGTGAGCTAACCTAGAAATATTTGAAAATGAAACGTAAAGTACATAAGAGTCTAAAATAAAGATGTTCAACTGTCACTTATTTTGCAAAATTGTCAGTTTGTCAGATTTTTTTCTGCTTTTTTTGCAGCAGCAGCTTTCAACGATCTATATTTGAGATCCTTAAAAATTAAAGTTCTTATCAATATTTCTAATAAAAAAGATCTATGTACTTTACATTTATTTTCGACAAACCAATCAGACAAGTGCTTTCGCAATTTATTGATAATTTGATTTTTCATCTTCTTAGATATTTTCGACTTTCCCATCAATCCCACAAAATATTTTGAAAAATAATGCATACTTATTTTTGTAAATTATTTTAAAATAGGTGAAGGCACTTTCCAGTGTCAAATTGAAAAGTCTCCTATATTAAAATTCTTTAAAAATATAAGACATTCATTTTTATCCTGAGCTTGATTCAGATCATCTCCTAAAAATTCTTTGCATACATTACACTCGTATTTATCTAATACCTTTTTACACAAATATCCTGCAAAATAAACTTCTGAACTATTTTTAAGAGTAAATTTCACAATCGCTTTCATATGAAGAACTTCAGAGATTTTGGGCTCAAATTCGACAGGCCAGAGTTACCTAAAAATATAATTGTTTCTTGTTAAAATGTGCGGTTTATTGCATTAATAAAAAACAATGATTATTCTAATCAATTTTAAGATACATATTTAAAGAACAGAAAACAGTTTGCTGTCATCTTCAGTACAAATAATTTTACCAATACCTTTTAATCTATATATAATGCATAG
This sequence comes from Lochmaea crataegi, assembly GCA_947563755.1. Lineage (NCBI taxonomy): Eukaryota > Metazoa > Arthropoda > Insecta > Coleoptera > Chrysomelidae > Lochmaea > Lochmaea crataegi. The sequence goes on along the minus strand of OX387437.1, from coordinate 12,318,713 downwards.
TTGGTGAATCACTGTTTGCTAAAGATTAATCAGCTCAATGAAATATTTTATGGTTACTTTCTTAAACAATGGTAAGTACTACATACAATCTTGCAAAGTGTTTAAAAAAAGCTACAATTTTATAAAAATTCAAAATGACAAATTCTTATCACAATGTAAGTACCTATCAAGTAATAAGTCTAATAAATATGTCCACTATTATACAGGTTGTCCCATTTACAAGAAATAGAAGGATTTACAAAACCTAATTGCTTTATGTAAAGCTACACTTTTGCGATTAAAGAACAGGGAGAATAAAATGTGATTGTTGTAATGTGAACTACTATGAGGATTATTCTCATTTGATTAGTTAGGTATAGAAGTTAGCATTAAGCAAATGATTCGAAGATTCTTAAATAATTATATTCTTGTTTTACTTCCTTTTCAATTAATAAAATACAAAGAAAAATTAATAACATTTATCATATTTGAAGACACACAACCTGCCAATTACGGCCACCTTTATATAACGGCCAAAATTCCCTGTTTTTTTAGTGGCGCGTTTGGCGTTGGCAACTTAAAGGTAATCTGTTTATTCTCTGTACATACTTAATATAACCTGTAGTAATGTTTATTGTTCTTGTAATTCTTACAAATTCAGAAACACTATATAAATGTAATAGTTTTCCCTTCGAATTGATGAATTGTAGAGCTCATTAAATCATGAATATTTCAATTTTCAAGTAAAGATTTTTCTATTTATGATTAAGTAAATTACCTGAGTTGTGAATCCACTCAATGCATCCACGCAATTACGACAAGAAGTACATACTTTATAAATGCAAGCAAAATGCAATTTATCTCTGAATGCAATGCTAAAACATTTTCACTCTTCCCTTCACCTACTATTTAAGTTATTACGGATGACCTTCAAAAACATTCTTGTGCTTTGCAGGTAGATTTATTTGGAAAGTAGAATAAGGATACGAAGTGTCGTCACATCTAGCGTTTAGTAACATAATCACTCAAAACATACAGATATCTTTTCTAATTCGAAGTGAAATATTCCATTCAGCGCCCTCTGAACGTTTTGTCCAGCTTTCACAATACGCCATCTATACGTTTAGTCCAAAATTACGAAAAACTGTTAAATTATTAGTCCGTATGGTTGTTAGACTATTTCTTTTTTAGACAATGCTTATACTTACCTTGCAAAAATAAAGCTGGAATGGCTGTTCGCTTGACTCCTCTTTTTCCAAACTTCGACTATATCGTCTTGTCTAAAGTGTCTGGAACACACACGAAAATTTTTGTGCACTGCTTCTGGGGCGATACTCGCACATTTTTCATTTCTTATGACTTTCAACCATTCATGAAACATATCCAATTCATTTTTTGGGTTTGGAAAGCGATACTGGCTACTGATTATATCTGTACATCCATCCTGGGACACAACATCCCTTGACCGGCCGCGGATTATTTCCTCCTATCTGGTATATTCAAGTTTCTTTACTATGTGGGGGTGTACTGTGCAATCAAGAGCCCTGGGTGGGCGTGTCCATGTCGCTGTAGTTGTATTTTCGTTGTAACAATCGATATTTTGAATCGATGACCAGAAATCGATACTATAAGGGTCAACTGTCAAAAGATATGTAAATAAAGTCAAACTTGCTAAAAATTTAACCCTTAATCCTAAATATTAATAAAAAAATAAAACTACAATCTTTTCCAAATGTCTATATTTTCAAATTTCATCACTGTAGTAGGTAATGTCGTAAAAAAAGGGTCAAGTTTGTATTGGAAGCAACAAAATATGAACTGGTTATGAACATCTATATCTACTTACACATCAGGATCTTTTGGAGTAGAACCGTCGAATCCAGCCATTTGTTAATTTTGTGTTAAATTCAAATTAATAGTGTGACCAATTTCGTATATTTAGATTTGTCATTTTTTCCAAAGTTCATTTTTCTTAACAACAGCCACAAGTTAAAGTACACATAACAGTGTTAATATTGGAATATACACTTCACCACTACCAATTAGCTAAGTCTTATATATTAGGTTGTTGTTATAAACAAGAATGTATGGCAATCATTTTGTGTGATTTGTCAAATATATAAAATGCTGTTCTACTTCAACTTTAATTCATTTGCTTTATTCAAACACAACAGGTAGATATTAGAAACTATTATTTAATCAACAACATTGTTAAGTTTCACATTACAAAAGAACCAATTAAGTACGAAAATAAATAGGTATAGTAAAATTAATACCTATTTAGAGGTACCAGCCGTTTTAGTAACTTAACGTATGCGGCTTCTTGAACCATCTGAACCCGCATGAAAAAAATTAGGTTATGACCTTCGTCATGTCAAATGCTTGACATATTTCTTATTGCATTGGCGTAGTTTCTTGAAATTTCATATTATCAGTGGCGGTTTGTAATAATACAAATGAATTTTATGAAATTCATAAAATTCTAAAGATGTTGACATAATAAAAGAATATAAAAGAAGCGCACTAATTTTAAAAACATTGTTTTATTAACTAGATACATAGTTTTCTTAAAAAAATATGGCAATTCAGAGTTCGATTAAGTACAAATTCTATATTTAAAAAAAATGACAACGTGATCTTCAAGGCAAAGTTTAATTAGTTTCTAAATCAGAATAACTTTCGGAAAGTGATAGTTCATCATCGGATTCATTGGATACAGAGATCACCATAGGTTCGATGTTTAGTAGGTCCAGTTTGTTTTCTACTTCCCATGCTTCAGAAATAATTTTCTCTGTATGATTTATGTAATTCTGCCAGTGTTGCTCCGGTACATTTTTTACAACGTCATTCCATACTTTTAAGACTTCAGTAGGTGACCTTGCAGTTTTCGTAATAGCTTGGTCATAATGCCTTCTAGTTTCTGACCATACCATTTCGATGGCATTAAAATGGCAATGATAGGGTGGTAGCCTGAGAACACAATGACCATGCTCGGCAGCGTATTTGTCTAAATGATAATTTTTTTCTGGCAAAACTTGCTTTTCAATTATATTCCAAACAGCATCCTTTAAAATCTGATCTGGAAAAGGAATATTCTTTTTTTTGAGCCATTCTAACATGCGTGTTTTACTCCAACTTTTTCTTGGGATTTCTTCATCCAGGCGACTGTGATACGTTGCGTTATCCATTATAATTAACGATGGTTCTTCCAAGTTTACAATTAGTTGCTGTTTAAACCAATTTTCAAAATTTTCGGTGTTCATGTTATCATGGTAATCGCCTGTTTTTTTATTGCATTTAAAAATAAGCGATGCATTTGCCACAAAACCTTTTTTATTACCGGCATGAACAATTACATATCGTGTCCCACTTCCAGTTATTTTTAAATCACTGTGTTTAGTACCATCTTGCCACATTCTTCTGTCCCCGCTTTTACTAAAAACCCATGTCTCATCCAGAAAAACAGCTTTTCGCTTTTAGCAGCATGGTATTTGTTCAAAAATAATATTCTTTTTAATCTGACTGCAGGCATTTCCAATAAATGTTTTCTTCCATCCTGTTTTTTGAAATGAAAACCCATTTTTTTAATTCCCAAATATAACGAACCTTTGGAAATCTTAGTTTCTGGAGACTCTTCGATAAATTGCCGTAAAATAGTTTCTACTGTGATTTTATCCTTTCGCGCATACATTTTATAAATTACTTTCCTCAAACAATGCAGGGTATTTTTTGTAATTCGGGTTTTGCCCCGGGAAACGCTTGCAGACATATTTCTTCTAAATTCGAAATCTGTAGCTCTGTTTGGTTTTTCAAGATTATATAATGTGCTTTCTGGAACTTTTAGTGCTTCGGACGCTTTTTGAATTGCCTTAAATCGAGATCCTAAATCGTTTTGAAAATAGTTTACTACATTAAGCATAAGTTTTTTGGATTCATCAGAATATCGCATTTTTATATCTCATTTTGCGTTATGACATTAACATGAAATCAAAATTTGACGTAACTTCAAAAACGTGACTTCTAATAAATTAGTTACGACGTTCATTTTTGTTGGTAATTTTTTGTTTCAACCGATTTATTAATAATAAATAAGGATGGTCTTATTCTAAATGGGTATAAAATTTACTATACCTCAATTTCGATTGGATTATAAAAAGTACCAAACCGTTCTGATGACTGAATAGTCAGCAATGTATTCATCTTAATTCCAGTGTAATATGATACCTCATTGGTGAAATAATCAAACAAAAGTTGAAAAAAAGACTAATTTAATTAAAATTCTCAACATAATACTCATTAGAGCGAACGAACCAAGCACGCTCAAACGAACCGAACAAAAATTTTGCCAATTCGCTCGCAGTGCTTGTTATTTTTTCCCAGTTTTCTATCCGATAGTTAGTTGTGTTCGTCGAGTTTAATCATGGATTTGGACAATGCTATTGCAGCTGCTGGTGCGTTTTTCCAATACCAACTACTACCAGAGTAAAATGCTCTAGTCAGTACGCACGTGGATATTATGTATTTCCTTCAGCAGCATTAATTATAGCTTGACACCGTCTTGGCATACTTAAAATTAGATGATCAATTTCATTCTGAGGTAATGGGGTCCACTCTTGTGTAGTAGGATCTTGAAGACTTTGGCGAAAATGAACGTTATGCAGCTTCACTTGTGAGTAAACAGAACTCCATTCTTGTAAGCCCCAAGACAATGTTGTAGCCCCCACCTTAATCTGAGTCTACGATTTCCATGAGGTAGCATGGGAACTTCAAATGGACATTTGGCGTGCCGACCAGCATCATGTCATCTATTTCTCAAAGTTTGGTCATACCCAATAATGTTGCTCCACATAGTATGCGTGCAGTTATATGAACATTTCGAGATAATCCTACCACCCATCGATCCTGTCGAGGCGTAGGTGCACGATGACGACCCCCTATGTCTCTCAACGACACCGAATTGTTCAGGAAGTGAAGTGTTTTTGGCAAGACGTCTACTGTATATCTTCGTATTTTTCATCAATACATTCAGCAGTACAAAATAGAACTAACTAACGATCATAATTTTCGATATTTTTGAGGACAAAAATGGATTTCTTATCTACTCTCTTACTTTATCTCACACGCGAACTGTCAAAGGAGCTTGCCAATCAATTAAACATCATGGACTGAAAGTGAATTCAAGGTTTATGATTGGTTGTTATTGTTCTGCCGTCAGATGTTTGGTATTCTATTGATTACTAGTGTCAAAACCAACTTGTAAAAAAATTGGAATACATGGATTTCGTTGTTGCTTTACCACATGGGTACTGTAAATAAATAGAGAACTTTTGTTCATGTCTACAGAGACATCCCTGAATTACAGTTTTTGTCCAAGGCAAAAAATAAAAGCAAATGGCGACTGTAAATAATGCCCGAACAGTCACAAATATAAACTCTTATAGGACCATATTTTTTGATTTTCACAACCGCAGACTTCTAGGGTAGACACCTAATATGTTTTGTATGGGATTTCATAAAAATCTTGGGCTAATCATCATTTTTAACTGCAAAACAAACAATATTTTGATTGAACTAACCTCAAATATGTGTTGTGTATTTTCTAATTAAATGCGTAATATTACTTTACAACTTTTATTTTCAACATAACGTTACATAAAATATTAACAACCTTCAACTCATTCAAATTAAAATGTACAAAATTTCTTGTAGGTTTTGGAAATTATAGTTATCATGCCTTCACGTTCAAGATCAAAAGGGGGCTGCGTTAGAAAAGAGAAAAGAGGTCGTTCTCTAAGAAGCCGATCCAGAAAAAGTAATTCGGAAAAAGGCCGAAGTAGAACTTGTCGTCGATCGAGAAGAAGTGTTTCCCGAAGTAGATCTCGTCGTCTATCGAGGAGAAGTCTATCTACAAGAGGACGCGATCGAAGAAGCCGGACGAGGAGACGATCGAAAAGTGGGATTCATAATAAAAAGTGCAGTAGACCGGGTCCGAAAACCAATAAATCCATAAAACGCAAACGGGGTAGAAGCCAAAGCAAAAGCAGAGGACGTACTAGTAAACGACGCAAAAGTCGCAAAAGTAGAGGCAGAAAACAGTCGATGTCTTTGAGAAGAAAACGTGAATCTGAACAATAAAAATTGTGTGTTTTTCTGTTTTTGTAATTTTTATATAAAATATACCTAGTTTATACACAGTGGTCAGTAAAAAAAAATGTGTGATTCTGGCATATTAAAAAAAGTAAAATTCAGTATTTGAGCAAGTCCAATAGTAGTTGTACCTAAAAAGAATAGTTTTAATATCAGAATTTGTGTTGACTTCAAAAAAACTGTAAATCCAGCTCTAGATGCAGACCATTGTATTTTGCCACTTCCTGAAGACATCTATGCTTGTCTAAGTTGAAATCAATATTTTTCTGTCATTGACTTAAAAGGTGCATACCAACAGCTTGAACTAAGTGATTTATTGGTTTTCGGATCCGGTCTACTGCACTTTTTATTATGAATCCCACTTTTCGATCGTCTTCTCGTCCGGCTTCTTCGATCGCGTCCTCTTGTAGATATACTTCTTCTCGATAGACGACGAGATCTACTTCGGGAAACACTTCTTCTCGATCGACGACAAGTTCTACTTCGGCCTTTTTCCGAATTACTTTTTCTGGATCGGCTTCTTAGAGAACGACCTCTTTTCTCTTTTCTAACGCAGCCCCCTTTTGATCTTGAACGTGAAGGCATGATAACTATAATTTCCAAAACCTACAAGAAATTTTGTACATTTTAATTTGAATGAGTTGACGGTTGTTAATATTTTATGTAACGTTATGTTGAAAATAAAAGTTGTAAAGTAATATTACGCATTTAATTAGAAAATACACAACACATATTTGAGGTTAGTTCAATCAAAATATTGTTTGTTTCATTGAATTTAGTAAAGCGTTGTCTGCAGGTATTGTTTTGTTTAAGTTTGTAACATTCACTTGTATTTTCATGTTGTCAAATAAGACAGTTATATAGTTGTCATTTTTACATTAAAAGATCATTCCAGAACCAGTTTTTCATTTTCATATAATCACAATAATCCAAAAGGTTATGGGCCCAGATTACGTGAAATTGTAAAGGAAGATTAACTGCAGTAAATATCGTTATTTATTTTGTGCAAGAATTATTTGTGAACTCAAAAAAAGAAAATTGGAAAGCAATTTATTTTTGAAGTTTTGAAGCCGATAATTATTAAAAGACAAAATAAATGGAAGGCGATCGCGTTAATATTGAAAAGCTGGAAAGCGGCAGCAACTGGCTAACATGGAAGTTTCAAATGCGTCAGATTTTAGAAGCTAACGATCTTTTTGACTACGTCGATGGAACAAACGTCAAACCGACATCTGAATGTACAAATTATGCGAAGGAAATTGTGACTTGGAAGAAGGCGGATGCTATGGCCAGACGAGCAATTTCCACGACTTGTATGAAACAGGCATTACTGCAGATTATGAATTGTGAAACAGCTCAAGAGATGTGGGAGAACATCAAAGGCAAATATTTTATTTTTACAACAAAAATATTATGGCTACACAAAACAACCGGAAGATGACATTGCGACATTTTTATCAAAATTAATGGAAATAGTGCAGCAATTACGTGATCAAAAAGAAATTATTTCTGAGTCCATGGTAATTTCGAAGATTTTAATGTCACTACCGTCCGAGTTTAATCATTTCCATAGTGCATGGGAATCTGCAAACGCAGATAGTCAAACTTTGGCAAATTTGCGGGCTCGTTTGATGGCAGAAGAACTTCGTTTGAAGTCGCAGGGTCAAGTTCAAGAAGTAGAGGTGCTAATGGCTAAGAGAATCTTCTCGAAGAAACAAATCAATAATTACAAGAAAGGAAATTCATGGAATAATAACAAAGCGACAGATAAAAATGACAAACCGAAAGGCAAATGCTTCAAATGTGGGAAAAAGGGCCACTGGAAAAGGGAATGCTCGGAAAAGAAGACTAACTTCAACGGGAGAAAAGAAGAAAATTCAAATGATGCTTTTATTTGTTACAAAACAACAAATAGAGACCAAGATACTTGGATTTTGGACTCAGGTGCAACTTATCACATGAGTCATCGCCGAGAATGGTTCGAAAACTATACGGAAATAGCTGAACCAATTACAGTTGGTAATGGTGACAAGATCATGGCTCTGGGCAAAGACGATATCAACATTTTTGCTTTTAATGGAGATGAATGGATTCGCAAACGAGTCATGGGAGTCTTGTTCGTGCCGGAACTTGAGAAAAATTTGTTTTCATCGGGAAAGGTGTTAGATCGCGGGCATCAATTGAACATGAACAACGAAGGTTGCAAATTGCTGAAAGAAGGAAACATTGTTGCAGTGGGAGTTCGCAGAAAAAGTTTGTTCCAAATGTTGTTCAGAACAATACAACCATCAAAGATTGAAACTACAGCGAGTGTAGCAATCAAAAACGCTACACTTCGTTCATGGCACGAACGTCTAGGACATCAGAATTCGACACACGTGAAAAAGTTCCTACTAAGTCGGGGTATAGATTTCATTGCTGAGGAATTTGCATGTGAAGCTTGTGTCTATGGAAAGCATCATCGAAGCAGTTTCAAGAGTCGCGAAGAAAAGTCAAAGATGTGTGGCGAAATCATTCATACTGACGTGTGTGGTCCGTTTCAGACGAATTCAATTGGTGGATCCAGATATTTTTTGTTGCTCAAAGATGATTATTCTCATTTTCGTTTCGTATATTTCATGAAACAAAAATCAGAAGTAGCGAGTATTATCGAAAAATGTGTTAAACTGATTCAGAAGAAGCATGGTCACAGTGTTCGCAATATCAGATCTGACAACGGCACAGAGTTTGCCAATGAAAAGCTGAAAGTTTTCTTTGAAGCAGCTGGAATTCATCATCAACGAACTGTGCCATATACACCAGAGCAGAATGGTTGTGCAGAAAGGGAAATACGAACTATCGTTGAATCAGCAAGGACAATGCTTGAGGCAAAGAAGATTGATAGGAAATTCTGGGCGGAAGCAGTAAATACAGCAGTTCATGTGCTAAATCAAACTGGAACAAGCACAGTTGACAACAAATCACCGTATGAATTATGGCATAACAAGGAGGCGAAGCTAGACCATTTACGGATTTTTGGTTCGGAAGTATTTTTCACATTCCAAAAGAAAAACGTCAGAAGCTCGACGCGAAGGCAGAAAAATGTATGTTTGTTGGTTATGACAATAATTCAAAGGGATATCGAGTTTGGAATTCGAAAACTAGTAAAATCGAGATCTCACGAGACGTCGTTTTTTTGTTAGAAAATTCAATGGGAACGCTCGATATTTGTGTTGAAGAAAATGCTAGTGTAGTCAGTTAGAATGAAAATAACGAAAACGAAGACAATTATGGTATTGACAAAGGTGCAGAAAATGAAAATGACGAAGATAAGGACACAAATGAATGTGCGTCACTAGATCAACAGAAAAATCGTGGTATGACCTGCGATCTTGATAGCAGAAATATTGTCAATAGGCGTCTACGTGATCGTAACACATTAACACATCTGGTAACTGGTGAACATTCTGCAATGTTGGCAGTCAGTGATGAGCCAAGAACATATGAGGAGGCAATTCAGTCGATTGATTACAAGCAGTGGGAGCGAGCAATGGATGAAGAGTACGATTCACTTATGAAAAATCATACTTGGATTTTGGTCGATGCGCCAGTTGATCAAAAAGTGATTGACAATCGCTGAGTCTACAAGGTCAAAGAAAATCCGGATGGGAGTGTTAATCGGTATAAGGCACGATTGGTAGTACGAGGCTTTACACAAGAGTACGGAATCGATTACCAGGAATCATTTAGTCCAGTGGTGAAGTTTACATCAATCAGAGCGATCCTAGCATTGGCTGCGGCAAAGCGTATGACACTAAAACAGTTTGATGTGAAAACGGCTTTTCTAAATGGCGATTTAGAAGAAAATGTTTATATGAGCCAGCCAATTGGATATAATGACAACAGTGGCCGAGTGTGTAAACTATACAAAAGTTTATATGGTTTGAAGCAGGCTTCGCGCTGTTGGAATAAGAAGCTTACTTCTTTCCTTAACAGTTTTGGTTTCAAAGAGAGTGGATCCGATCCATGCGTTTTTGTTAGCAACGGAAAAGATGGAATGTTAATTTTGGCAATTTACGTTGACGATGGATTGATTGCAGCAGAAGAACAAGAAGCCATTAAGCCGGTCATTAGACACTTACATAGAGAATTTGAGATCAAAATTTTTGAGCTGAAATGTTTTTTGGGACTCGAAATTGATCAGCTTTTGGATGGATCGATTCATGTTCATCAACAAGGATATGCAAGAAAGGTTCTTGATCGTTTTGATATGACATATTGTAAGACAGTGACAACTCCATTAGCTAGTTCACAAAACCTCGGAGATTTTGAAGCTGATAAAAAAATCGATTTTCCTTATCGAGAGGCAGTCGGGAGCTTGATGTATCTGGCCGTAGCAACCAGACCAGATATTAGTTTCGCAGTTGGAAGTGTCAGTCGATATTTGGAAAAACCAGCTACTGCACATGTGAATGCAGTAAAACACATTATGAAATATATCAAAGGTACAATGAACAAAGGAATACGTTTCGTAAGCGGAAATAATTTAGACTTTTGCGGGTATAGTGATGCCGACTATGCTGGAGACACGCAAACACGAAGATCAACATCAGGTTATGTTTTCATGCTTGGAGGAAGTGTAATTAGCTGGGGATCAGAACGACAAAAATCCGTCGCACTATCCACAACAGAATCCGAGTATGTGGCAGCGTCACAAGCTATAAAAGAACTTGTCTGGTTGAAGAATCTCTTATGTGATCTTCGACAAGTTAAATTGGATGTACCAGTTTTATTTATGGATAATCAAAGCGCAATACGACTTGTGAAGAATCCAGAGTTTCATAAGAGAACTAAGCATATTGACGTACGTTACCATTTTATCCGAGAGAAATTCAAAGATGAATTTTTTGAATTACAATATGTTCAAACAGATGACCCGGCAGCCGATATCATGACAAAGGCATTATCAAAATTGAAACATCAACATTTTTGTCAAATGTTGAATGTATTGTCAAAGTGAATGTTGACATTGACTTGTAACAAAAAGTGGGAGTATTGAATTTAGTAAAGCGTTGTCTGCAGGTATTGTTTTGTTTAAGTTTGTAACATTCACTTGTATTTTCATGTTGTCAAATAAGACAGTTATATAGTTGTCATTTTTACATTAAAAGATCATTCCAGTACCAGTTTTTCATTTTCATATAATCACAATAATCCAAAAGTTTTGCAGTTAAAAATGATGATTAGCCCAAGATTTTTATGAAATCCCATACAAAACATATTAGGTGTCTACCCTAGAAGTCTGCGGTTGTGAAAATCAAAAAATATGGTCCTATAAGAGTTTATATTTGTGACTGTTCGGGCATTATTTACAGTTGCCATTTGCTTTTATTTTTTGCTTTGGACAAAAACTGTAATTTATTCGATTATCAGCTTAAGACTGTTTGTTTGCTGTTTGCTAAGATAAAATCTTGTGCTTTTTGTACTCAGATCTTCAACCAGAAAAAAAATATTATATTTATTTTAATATTTATTATTTTTCCATTGGTTTTCAGTAGGTATGGTGACACAGCTAACGTCAGCAAATACACCATACATAAAATGCACTGAATGAGAACGGCCAGAATGGCCAATGCATTTGCAGCGCTTTTTGGGTTCCAGAAAAAAGACCTTCAAGCAGTTCCATGTATCACTTCTTATGCTCCCACTGAGCTAACTTTCATATGCACTTTTGGGACTCAGGGATGTCTCTGTGGACATGAACAAAAGTTCTCTATTTATTTACAGTATCCATGAGGTAAAGCAAGAACGAAATCCATGTATTCCAATTTTTTTACATGTTGGTTTTGACACTAGTAATCAATAGTATACCAAACATCTGACGGCAGAACAATAACAACCAATCATAAACCTTGAATTATCTTTCAGTCCATGATGTTTAATTGGTTGGCTAGCTCCTTTGACAGTTCGCGTGTGAGATATATAAAGTAAGTGAGTAGATAAGAAATCCATTTTTGTCCTCAAAAATATCAAAAATTATGATCGTTAGTTAGTTCTAGTTTGTGCTGCTGAATGTATTGATGAAAAATACGAAGATATACAGTTATGTCTTGCCAAAAACACTTCACTTCCTGAACAATTCGGTGTCGTACATAGGGGGTCGTCATCGACAGGATCGATGGGTGGAAGGATTATCTCGAAATGTTCATATAACTGCACGCATACTCTGTGGTGCCTTTTAGCAACATTATTGGGTATCACCAAACTTTGAGAAATAGATTACATGATGCTGGTCGGCACGCCAAATGTCCATTTAAAGTTTCCATGATACCTCATGGAAATCGTAGACTCAGATTAAGGTGGGGGCTACAACATTGTATTGGGGCTTACAAGAATGGAGTTCTGTTTACTCACAAGTGAAGCTGCATAATGTTCATTTTCGCCAAAGTCTTCAAGATCCTACTACACAAGAGTGGACCCCATTACTTCAGAATGAAATTGATCATTTAATTTTAAGTATGCCAAGACGGTGTCAAGCTGTAATTAATGCTGCTGAAGGAAATACATAATATTCACGTGCGTACTGACTAGAGCATTTTACTCTGGTAGTAGTTGGTATTAAAAAAACGCACCAGCAGCTGCAATAGCATTGTACAAATCCATGATCAAGCTCGACGAACACAACTAACTATCTGATAGAAAACTGGGAAAAAATAACAAGCACTGCGAGCGAATTGGCAACATTTTTGTTCGGTTCGTTTGAGCGTGCTTGGTTCGTTCGCTCTAATGAGTTTTATGATTTATATCGAGTATTATGTTGAAAATTTTAATTAAATTAGTCTTTTTTTTCAACTTTTGTTTGATTATTTCACCAATGAGGTATCATATTACACTGGTGAATGTTGACAAACGAAAACGTCATAAAATTACAATAATTTTTATATGTATCAAAGTTAGAATTATTTCTCTTTATGCCCGCACGGGCCATAAAGTGAACTTTTTGCCCGCACGGGCATAAAGTACAACATTAGATAGTTGGTAACTAAGCAATAAAAACACAATAATGAACTAGTATGACATAAATAAACTAATGAAAGACAGTTAAAGTGTAGGAGATTTTGTAGTTGTAGTTTTTATCGAGAAGGGCAAGGAAAATCATTGAAGAAGCTATACCAGTGTTGTAAAAATGGCTTCTTCAATGATTTTCCTTGCCCTTCTCGATAAATTTATCAATGATCTGTTTTAACCGCGTCGCACGGTGTTTACTTAGATACTGCATGCTCCTACGTCTCTCCCTACACCGTCACCGCTCTTGTCTTTTACACACATTACATAATATAGATTATTTTACACTTTAACGGGCTGCAGAACGTTATTCTATGAAATAACTAGTTAAACCATGAAATACAAGAGAGTTTTACACTTTAACGGACACGATCAGTTATTTCATGGAATAACTAGGTATTCTATAAAACAACGGATTTCATACTTTAACGGTAACATATACAAAGAAAAAACATACTGACTGACAAACGAACTGTGCTGATGCTGCCATTTTGATTATCACTAACGTCGACTGAAAGTTATGTTGAACCAGCTACAGTTACACAGTTTCTTATTACAAAAAACTAAAATACAAAAATGTTTTCCCAAGATGCAAATAAAATTCAGAATTTAATCTTTAATAAATCAAAACGTACCGGGTGGCCAACTAAGAACGGCCGTTGACCATATCACAGGAATGGATTATAAAACAGGTTCGGGAATTTCTTTTTTCATCAAAAGTGGCCTGGAAATTATTTTCAGAATTGTAGGTCCACCGCTAGAGGGCGGCCTATTTGACAGTTAAAATTTTAAAATGCAAATATTTTCAAAATCTACTCATTTAAAGGGCATATTGAATATTAAAATCAGATTCCTCGACAAATTCTGCATATTTTTTATTTGACAAGTTTTGGTCTATCTCTTCGAATAAGGGGTGGGGGAGAGTGGGAACCTTGTTACAAAAAAACGCCTTCAATTCCGGTTCTGCTTAACCGATTTTAATAAACTTGATGTTGCTTGAAAGAGCTTTTGTTAAACAATCGAAAATTTGTAAATTTGAAGCAATCTGGATAATAACATAAATGCTAGAGGGCGCTGTTTAATTTTTTTAAATATTGTGTTTTCTCGCTACAATTTTAATTGGAAGCGTAAAAATTTGAGTAGATCTTCAAAAAGTAGACCAAATTAGTAATAAGACAGTGAAAACCGCAATCGATATATTTTTCCTATCCTGAGATATCGTAAGAAACGGGTAGTGTTCTTCCAACGTCTAGAAGACTGGTTCGCGTTAACGGAAATTATAAAATTTAGCCTGGATGAAAAGATCTTACATTTGAACTGTTATCATACATACATACATAGTTGCCAATAGATTACCTAAATGTAATGATGTCGCTACTATCAGTGAGAACAAATTAGAAAATAATGTGATAAATTCAACAATTTAAATCTTAAATAAATAACTACGTGATTAGTGTCGCCCTAGATGTTCGAAATGTCATCCATCATTTTCAATGCTTGAAATCATTCGCTGACGGGTGGAGAAAACAGCAGCTTCAACTTCTGCCCTTGAAATACTTCGTACTCTTTCAACCACGTCAGCTCTTGGTGCGCGACTATCGGCATAAACGAAATCTTTTTTTTGACCCCACAAATAAAAATCTGAACAAGTTAGGTCTGGAGACGTTGGTGGGCAAAAAGCTCTTTAGAACAACATCAAGTTTATTAAAATCGGTCAAGCAGAACCGGAATTAAAGGCGTTTTTTCGTAACAAGGTTCCCACTCTCCCCCAACCCTTATTTGAAGAAATAGACTAAAACTTGCCATAGAAAAAATATGCAGAATTTGTCGAGGAATCTGATTATATTATTTAATATGCCCCTTTTTGAGAAAAATTTTGCATTCTAAAATTTTAATTGCCAACTCTCTTTCGGCGGACCTACAATTCTGAAAATAATTTCCAGGCGTTTCTCGAGGACACTTTTGTTATAAAAAATTTTTTCCAGAACCTGTGCTATAATCCATTCCTGAGATATGGCCGACGGCCGTTCTTAGTTGGCCACCCGGTACTCAATAAAGAATACAGATGTATTTCTCCTTCGCAATGCAAATAAAGAACTATATCAACGAAACGAGCATTCTGCGAGCATCTACTTTTCCACTGCAAATTAAAACGAAAATAACGAGGTTCGCTGCTTCTCTTTAACTATAATTCAGCATGAATATTCAAACAGAAATACACTTTATGAGATTATATTATTTATTTGACTTTTCGAAGATTAGGATAATTAAAAAGTTGCAACTGTAGAAATAAAAGAGCGGTGAATTGTAATTATTTGCAATA
>OX387437.1:12178252-12303020 GCA_947563755.1 Lochmaea crataegi | reverse complement strand
GGACGGATCGATTGTAGGTCATAAACAAAATATCAAAATAAATGGATAATGCTACCCAGCAAGGAGTCATTATGTAGGGGAAGAAGAAGACGCGATAAGAAACCTAATGGAGCCATAACACCGGCGGAGCGGCATTTGCTGCGAACTATAGATTTTTATATAGATAAATTTGTAAATAGTAATCATTATGTTTCCATCACCATATGTACTTAATAATTTATGGGAAAAAAATGAATAAAGATTATATCATCATCTGCACATGCTCTGTTTTATGGCCTCCACGTTTACAGTATTCAGCCAGCGCAGTGCAGGTCTAGTTTTTAACCGTCCCCTCAGTCCTCAGTTCAAAGTGTATATGACGCAGGCTTATGGTAAAATCAGTCTTATTATAATACGCCTGGGCTTTTTCAATACGACTAGGCGTATTATAATACTACGCAACTCGCGGCTGTTACTTCTTCTAGAAGTCAAGAAATGGTAGTAAAAATAACCATTCCATACACCCTTCACCTTAAAGAACCTTCAAGGAGAATGGTGAATGGAATGGTTACTTTTCCTTCCCCTTCTTGAAAAATTAAGAGCCGCGAGCTGCATAGTATTATAATACGCCTAGTCGTATTGAAAAAGCCCAGGCGTATTATAATGAGACTGATTTTACCATAAGCCAGCGACATATACTCATTATTTTATGATGACTTCTTATTGGTATTTATTTGACGTTGAAAAATTTCGACTATACGAACTGTCGGGCCGCCTAAAGCTTTTTGTTGTGCAGCACTGCAAGCTCTATATTTCTCTAAGGACAGAAGAGAACTATTGTCTAAAAAAGAAATAGTCCATCAATCATATGTATTAATTATTTAACAGTTTTTCGTAATTTTGGACTGAACCTATAGATGGCGTATTGTGAAAGGTGGACTAAGAGTATAGATGGCGTATAGTGAAAGGTGGACTAAACGTATAGATGGCGTATTGTGAAAGTTGGACTAACCATTTAGATGGTGCTGAATGTTGAATTTTAGACGTATGACCACATTTTTCACTAAAAATCAGTGACTACATGAAAATGTTACATTAAGTGACGTCCCCCCCCCCCCCACTATCACGATAAAACTAAAGATGGATTAAGACAGGGACACACATAATCGCACCGAGTGTTGATCATCATTCGGTGGAAAAATAGTACAAAGTTACGTAATAACATTAGTTCAGACATCACCGTATCACTACCGAGTACTTCGTAAATGACCTTATTTCAACAATACTCGAATCGGATAGGGTGCGGTTATGTGTGTCCCAGCCTTAATTCGTGAAGAATCTGTTTTTTTTATAATAGAAAACGTGACCAAAGAATTATATTGTACTCAGTTTCAATAGCGTAGCAGAGAATTACCTTTCGTCTTTCCTTTCACTCCTTTATTTGTAATTAGCTCTGGGTTATTTTCGCATAGATCCAATAATACTTGCTAACTCTCCTTCTCGATACAAAACAATATATTATTTTTCTATATTTGCTGTGCTAATCCAACAGTAAAACTTCAACACCGCGCAGAACAAGAAGATAACAACAGTTATAAGGCAATAACTGGTGCGTCGACCCAGCACTGTAGTGGATCGCCTCTGATGCGATAGTTACGGTGAAGCAGAGTCGAGCGCGGTTATAACTTGGAAGGGTGGCCACTGAGGAAACACCGTCATAGAGTCCGTACAGCCTGCAGCGAAACACAGGGTGAGTATCATATCACAGCTCGCAGGTATTATACCAATGAGCAGGAGGTATAATGTAGATATGCCATCTTTCGGATGGGACGCAAAACCGAGGTCCCGAGCCCATGGTTGTTGGGCTCGATAAAGATCCCTACCACTGGTTGAAACACTAGTGGATTCGGCAAAATTTCGAGTTAGGGATAGAGTGCTCCCGGCGTCGGTGATTAGCCTCAGTTGCAGAAATAGATCGAAGTTAAATAGCCGAATAAAAAAGGCAATAACGGGAACTTTTTACTTTTCACACACATGACACCATCTCTTGTGGGCTCTTCATTTAATAAATAATATATAAACAAAGTTTTATGCTTTTTATTGAACTTTAAATATCATTTATTTATTTATAAAATAAATATACATACATTATTTTTACTAAAATAAATTTCAATCAAATTTTTGTTTGCAATAATTTCTCTCCCGTGTGGCAATGCAAATGTGTATCAAGCTGTCGTCCCCGAGAAAAATATTTTAAGCAAACGTCACACTGGAATGGTTTTTCTCCAGTGTGAGTTCTAGTATGATCTTTTAAATGTGATATCTGTGAAAATGATTTTGAACAAAAGTCGCAACTAAACGGTTTTTCTCCAGTGTGAGTTCTAGTATGATCTTTTAAATGTGATATCTGTGAAAATGATTTTGAACAAACGTCGCAACTAAACGGTTTTTCTCCAGTGTGACTTCTAGTATGAACTTTCAAATAGCATTTCTGTGAAAATGATTTTAAACAAATGCCACACTTGAACGGTTTTTCTCCAGTGTGACTTCTCATATTATGTAATTTTAAATCACATTCATATGAAAAAGCTTTAACACAAATTTTGCATTTAAATTGCCCAAAATCAGTATTACAATTGTAACTTGGTTTGATATCAATATTATAATTTTCTTTTACTTCGCCTTCCATTTTTGGATGTTTCAATGTGTTTTTAATGTTATGTAAGTTGTTAATGTTACTTTCTATTTTAACCAAAGATGTATATTCTTCCAATTTTGTAGTAGTATTTAAATCTGCTGGTACCTCTTGTTTAATGAGACTTGCACTATTCAAGCCAGGAACTGAATAATCTTGAACATTTAGAGTATCCACTTCTTCATCTACTTCTTGTTTAACATTAATATTCCAATAAACAGTATTGTCCACTATATCAATTTCTTCTTCTTTGAAAATATTGTAATTTTTTTCCATGATAAGTTTAAAAAAATTTAATCTATGTAAAAGAACCCGAGAGTTATTTTTTTTCAGTTGACAGTGTAACACATGTGTGACAGTTGACTTGCATTTAAAAAAAACGTTAGACACTTAAGGTAATGATTAATACGTAAACGTAAACGCAGCATTTAACAAGAACGCGTGCGCAGTAAGTACTTTTCGAACGTATTTTGATACGATTAACGTAAGCCTGCGTGTTTCTACGTATACCTTAAACGTAGGTTTTATTGAGCCGAGTTAGACACAGGAGCTTCTGTACGTAAGTCTAGGCGCCGACGTTACCAAATCCCAAGAAAGTGACATTTAAAAAATGTGGAGAATAAAATGAGGTTAAGTGTTTGTTTTCGTTTTATATAATATCTTAGCTCCTCGCAGCTCTTACTTTTTCAAAAAGGGCAAGGAAAAATAACCATTCCATTAACCTTTCCCCAGGAAGGTTCATTAAGGTGAATGGTGTATGGCATGGTTATTTTTCCTTGTCCTTCTTGAAAAAGTAAGAGCTAAGATATATAAAACGAAAACAAACACTTAACCTCATTTTATTTTCCACATTTTTTAAATGTCACTTTCTTGAGATTTGACAACGTCCGGCGCCTAGAGCTACGTACAGACGCTCTTAGTTAGGCACTCGGAACACTAGAATTTAAACAATTTACTTCACGTCACTTCACTTGCGTCTAGCCGGACCGTTTAATTTTGCAGGCACGCAGGCACCTTTCATTTCAATTTGCCTCCTCCTAATATAACGAGAAGGGCAAGGAGTACCATTGAAGAAGCTTTACAGAAGGGTAAGGGTGAATGGAATGATTATTATTTTTCCTTCCCCTTCTTCAAAAATTAAACAATGATCTGTTTTAACCAATACCTATTAATTATCATATTGTTTTTGCAATAACTGTTTTAATTCATTTTTGATGTGACAGATTAGCAAACCACAGGCGTTGCGTTTCATTTTTAAGGGGTGTTGTAGGTACTTTAAATTAATTAGGATTTTTTTTTGCAAAGATGGTATAAATATCGAAAAAAATCGTGGACGATCATTATGTCTGAATACTCCATCTAAATGCCTTTCTAATAATGTGCCGCACATGGTATATTCCCTATTTAAAAATAAGGGGTTTGTGAAGTGGAAGGGAGGGGGTTGACAAATGACAGATGACAGTTCCAATTCAACCTCTGTCGAGTACGGACGTTTGTTTACATCAACATCCAGTTTTTTGCGAATATTAAAATTTCTCTTTATAATAGTAAAAACAGTGTTATTTAAGTTACAATTTATTTAAAAAAAAATGAAGTGGAAAAAAAACCACATAATAACGGGGTTAAACTCAAAGTATTGGGTTTCAGTGATAATGTGACTTCGTATGATGGCCCTACAGAACTGAGGAGAAAGATACGAAAAATCATCAATATCTCACCCAAACACTTCGACAAGGTCAACCTCAACACACTCTACTCCTTTAATGACAATGATAAGGTGCTGAAGAAGAAAAAACTGAACAAAGGTAGGCGAAAACCTCTATCTAATAAGTCAAGCAAACCTAAATTTTTTGCGATTCCATCTACAAGGAATAGGTTTAAAAACATTAAGTAGAAAGGTTTTGAAGCTAGCCCCAGTATCACGGAGTCAGACGAGGAGATTCTGCTTCAAAATCCCTTGAAAAGGTGTAAAGAACACTTAAAAAACTGTACAGAAAGCTTAAAAATCTGTACAGAAAAGTCCGAAAAGTGTATGGAAAGCAAACTCGAATCACCTGCGACTATCAATTTCGAACATATACGTAGTGAGACGGACAGTGTGAGAAAAAAGAAGCAATCTCTCCACAACGCCAGAAAGTCAAAGAAAATTGAATGCCAGTACCAAATAGCATTTATTGAAAATTAGTCTAAAACAGCAGTAGACGCCCTTTCTACGGAGGCAGCGATCATCTTCTCGTGTAAGGCAAAAAAAGGTGTACAGAAAGATAGTCCACACATACCACAATCGCCCGATGAATGTGATTCTGACTCCTTATCACCGAAATCTGTAAAACTTCCGCAGAGAAAACCTCACCACAAGTGTATAGAAAGCTCGAAATCGTCTCTATCCAAAGACAACAGACCCGAACTTCCATCCTGTAACATGTCTATCGACCTGTTTCGATTTTACAGAATAAATCCTTTTAATTATCGCTCGTCGTCGCTAGCCACTTCCAATTATAGTTCTGTGATCCCAAATTTTTCAACCCTGACCATAAGACAATTGACGTCTGCCAACGGACGCTTCCATTTTTTCCAACGCCACGAGAGACACCCCTTTTCGTTACCGACTGTCTACGGGGAAAGACCATCTTTAGTTATCTTTCATATTTTAAGTATCTTATGAATTTTGCTGTGGTTCAAAATCATAATTCATAATTAATAAGCTTCTTCTAAAGTACTGTCTGATATAATTTTTGTATGCAGTCTTTATTTTTTTACAGAGATATATGAAATTAAATTCAACACGTGGTCATGAACTGTTCCTTTATACTAATATGGTAGTTTTAAACCAAATATTCTTTTATAATTCACTGTTTTACTTTTATACAAACATTTTCAAGCTTTTTCAGTTGCGAAATAACTCTTTTAATTATAAAATAACATTTTTATAATCTGTTAACCTATAAAATATTACTTCGTAACGCCAGTG
Source organism: Lochmaea crataegi (assembly GCA_947563755.1). Taxonomy (NCBI): domain Eukaryota; kingdom Metazoa; phylum Arthropoda; class Insecta; order Coleoptera; family Chrysomelidae; genus Lochmaea; species Lochmaea crataegi. The sequence goes on along the minus strand of OX387437.1, from coordinate 12,297,375 downwards.
CCGGTTTCATATATTTCCTAAGCACGATATTTTTTCATATAACTAAATAACTTTTTGCTATAATTAGTTTCTTTCGGATCATTAGTATATTTTTTTAATTTAGCCGATAATTGCTATTTTTACTGTTTTAACATGGGACATATAATGTTGGAAAGCTTTCAGTAAGTTGAACATTTTATACTTTCAAACAACTGCCTTCCTTTTTTTTAACCTGAAAAGCTGACCAACATAATTTGCCGTTACATTCAAGCTCCTATAAATCCCTGATCCACCTGTACTTCTAGGTAAGCACAGCCCCAAGGACATAACCCAAGGATACAACTCAAGGATATAACCACAAGACCTAGGCTATAATATAAGCCCTAGCCAAGGATAGAACCCCAAGATACAGCCCTAGACCAGGACACATCAGTTCAGATCAATACCTGCCTACCTACTTCAGGAAACCACTTCATATAAGCTAAGTACCTATAAAAGTACAAATTCCTCTGTTCATTTCCTGTGGCAGAATAAATTATAAATTTGTTTTAAATTCTTTTTTTTTATTTCATTATAAACCCTCAACTATAAAAGTTGAGGGAGATACCGCCCGGGGTAATTATAAGTCACTTTTATTATTAACTTTTATTTAAATTTTATAAAGCGTTTCTACCTTTTCCGCCTTAGTTTTTTGTACTTTTTATCGTCAAAAAGGTAGTGGCGCCCTCAACTTTTACAACCTTCCTGTGCAGCATAAACTTGGGGTCGAATCACCCTTGAGAGGAGTCTCTAGCCGCCGGAGCCCTTCGAGCTGGTGCCCTTTAAGGTTACAGCCATTTACCGTTACAATCCATTGCAGAAAGCACAAAAGACTGTATGGAATCAAACAAAACTGTAAAGAATGTAGACACCGACACTATTGAAAAGTGTTAAAAGATATTAAAAAGTGTATCGAAAACACTTCGTCGCATTCTTTCAAGAAGACTAACGAAAGCAAATTGCCTGAAAACATCGTAGAATTATCCATGAGTTCCATACAGACCAACGAAAGCCTGTAAACGGCCTCTCTTAAGAAGAAAAAGTGTACAGAAACCAAACTTAATAAAATCTGTACAGAAAATATGGAACAGGAGAATCCCTCCGTCGCCGGAAGGACCGGTGAATATTGTCGGGCTGCAAACTATCACAGCCGCCCAAATACACACGGCTGAACACTCGCAGAGCTGGGCCTCATCAGCACAAGGTAGATGCTATTCGTCCAGAAGCTCTACCTTGAGCTGATGAGGCGCAAATACGCCGAAACCGGTCCACAAGTGATGTTATTCCTTCTAATAGAAAACCAGAATGGTTGGTTCTATCTTAACAGATATACCAACCCCGTTTGCTTTAGAAGTGGAATTCAATGTCTGTCGGGGCATATAGCCCGAGAAGTAGTTGTTGCTTCTTAGTGGACGGTCTGCTCTTTGGAAATTAATTTTTCTAATTTTGTAGAGCGTTTAATAGTATTGAACTATTATTTTTTTGACGTCCATTATTAGAGAGTTTGAAAATTTGAGAACCTTAACACACAAACTCCCGAATAAAACCTTCACCTCAACTAAAGAAATTTATGAAATCCTTAACAATATGATCTCATGAAATAATTGTCCCCTCCGGAGTACCTCAAGGCATGATATTCATGATTGTTTCAAGTACTGTAAGTTTCTTTGTTTTGCAGTCGATCTTAAATTCTATTTAAATGTTAAGATTATAGAATGCTTCAATCTGATTTAAACAGGCTGGTTGAGTGGTGTGATTTGAATGCTGATAAATGCTTTTGCATATATTTTCCCAAAAGTAGGACATGGAAGAAGTTTTATTATAAAATTAATGATTCCATTATATCGTGGGTATCAGTAATCAAAGATCTGGGAGTATATATTGATTCATCTCTGACATTTTCCTTCCACATTGATAATATGGTATCGAGAGCACTGAGATTGCTGGGTTTTGTCAAAAGATTTACCAGAGATTTTCATAATATTTATGCAATCCGATTACTATACAATTCCCTTGTCAGGCCTATTCTGGAATATGCATCTTCGGTTTGGAATCCAGGATATGCATGCTACATTCACAAAATAGAGCAAGTCCATCGTAAATTTTTAAGATACCTAGCATTTAAGTCTAATATTCCGCGTTTAGATAAATATAGATATGATTTCAATCTCCTTTACAACAAGTTCCAACTATTTCCTCTGAAAACCCGAAGAGATCATAATGATTTTAAAAATATGTTCAAAATATTAAATTCCCTTTCTAACTGCCCATACCTACTTAGTAAGATTAATTTCATGGTTCCTGCAAGAAGCTCTAGATCAGCTACATTCTACCAATCTCATATTAAAATCAAAACAGATCCAGGTAGGGATGGTATTCATAATATTCTAATAAAAAACCTCCCACCTAAAATTATCACACTTTTAGTCAAAATCATTAACTTCATTCTGAGCTAACATCATACCAGTACCAAAATCAACTCACGGCAGAAATTCTATTGAAAACTACCGTCCAATATCATTATTCAGTAATCTATCAAAAATTATTGACAAAGTGATATTAAATAGACTGGAAGGAGCGGTGAACAGCATGAATATCATCCCGGACGAACAGTACGGTTTCAGAGTAGATCACGGATGTCCATTTCAACAAGTTAGAGTCCTGAACTATACAAGGGAAGGCTTTAGGAAACAACACCCTTCAATTTTAGTATCAATGGACATCCGAAAGGCCTTTGATTCCGTCTGGTTGCCCGGATTGATATTCAAACTGACTAAACTAGGCATTCCAGGATATTTAATAACACTCCTAACTTCATATCTCTTCAATAGAAGGTTTTTCATGAAAACTGGAAACTCAGAAGTAGGACCATATATTACGAAAGCTGGGGTACCGCAAGGCTCGGCCATTTCTCCAACACTGTACTCGCTGTTTACAGCAGACTTCCCATCAAGCAACGGAATATAAGGTCCTACGAGGGCAATTCCGAGCTAAAACTCATCTGTTTAGAAGGTTCACAATACAAAACAATTTAATAGAACCGACAACATCGTGTTCTAAAATAAAGTCTAATTTTTAAACTGAAGTTTTTTTACTTTACAAATAACTACCGACGACCACCCTGTACGAAAACGCTGCTCGTCGCCAGCAACATACAAAAAAACTATTTACTTCTTTAAGATAGCACATCTCTCTCTTGCTCTTTCTCACACTCATTCGGCCGATGCAATAGAGGAGTTCAGTCTAGGGTCAGTGTGACCAACGAAAAGTGGTTTTTATGACAATAATGACAGTTAATGTCTACCATTCAAAACATAAGATTTTTGCAGATTTTTTATCATTACGGACATCTATATTGCTTTATTAAAACTCACTCACTCACTAGTTATATCAAATGTCAGTGGAAAAAGTAATCAGAAGAATAAAGTGATACAACTAACTAGAACTACTACAAAAGTATGGAAAATAACATAAACGATTAAACAAATATCAACAAAAACAAATAAAACTGACATGTGACATAACTAGTGACATAATGACAGAAGAGAATTGGTGATTTGTCGAAAGTTCCTAGGCTACGTTCATAAACTTACTCAGAGTAAGGATAGTTTACTCCGAAGCGTTCATAAATTTACTCTACCAGTATAGAGTATGCTTTTATAAACGTTCAGAAACCTACCCGGAGTAAACTCTGCATACTCCGCTTTTTAATGGAGTATTATATACTCTGACAGTTATGACAGTTTGGCTTATACAGTAGTTCAGTTCAGATTACTGCCAGGTTATTTTTATTGATAAATTGATATTATTTGATTATTAATATTCAACTCATCCATGGTTAATTAATTTCTATTTTCGAAATGAACAATATAACCCCAAATTCATACACAACACAATGACATTTGATTTGCCTTCGGCCGGTGAAGCCTCTGAACGGTTACTCCGAGTAACCATCAAACATACTTTTCTAATCACGTGATCATACTCTTCTCTACTCACTGGAGTAAGTTTATGAACGCAGCCCTAGAATTACTGGCCACCGATGCATTGAGAATTCAGCTAAAACGTCATTTTAAATTTTAAGATTTACGCTTCGGGGGTGTATTCATTGTTTTAATAAAGCAAGAAAGATTTTCGTAATGATAAAAAACCTGCAAAAATCTTATGTTTTGAATGGTAGACATTAACTGTCATTCTTGTCATAAAAACCACTTTTTGTTGGTCGCACTGACCTTAAACTGAACTCCTCTATTGAACATCATGTTCGCAGTCAAAACATATGCATTTAATGTTGTCACGCCACAATAGACCAATCACGGAGTTTCCTGACTAACTGACGGTTTGTCGTAGGGTTGGCGATTCTTTCCAAAAAAGATCGATTTTTAAATCGATTCGAATCGTTACCTGATGTATCGATTCATAAAAAAATCGAGGTCTAAAAGATCGATTTCTAAAAAATCGATTTTTTTCAAGTTTGTATTTACAATGTAAAAATAAATCTATTTTATGAAAAACAAGAAAGATACCATAATTAACAATCCCTGGGATCTCCCTGTAAAATCAGGAATTTTTTAGTTCAGGGAATTCGATAATAACAATTATTTTTATTACCATATCAAAGAATCGGATCAGATATAAAAGAAGACATTTATTTTCTAAATGTATTTTTATAGTTCCTAAAACCAAACCAGAAAAAATCGAATGTCGATTTTTAAGGGTGAAATATCGATCCACTGACTCGATTCAGTACAACATATTCATATTAAATATACTGTCAATAGATTGAGGACCATTTTATTCAAATTTAGGAAACTCAAAGAACTCATACCTCAGAAATATCTCAAAACATTATACTACTCACTTGTGGAGAGTCATATCCGTTATGGAATAGCAGTGTGGGGAATACTCATATTCATCAAATTGAAATAATGCAAAGGCGTTTTCTTAAGTTAATTTTCTCTAAAAATAGTATGTATCCTTCTGATAAATTATACATCGAAACTCGTATGTTGGACATGAGGCAGCTGTATTTCTTATGCTCTAGCATTAAATATCATTCACATAAACATACAGCATTGCTTCCTTTACATCAGTACAACACTCGCCAAAGAGATCACTATACTACACCCTTAATGGTCAGGGTCGTTGCTCAAAGATCATATATTTACTTTGCTCCTAAGCTTTACAACCATATTCCTGAAACTATAAAATCCATAACAAATATCAATCGCTTCAAAAAAGAGTTGAAACAACATATCCTCCAAAGTCAAAGACTTGAACTTTTACGTTTATTTGTGCAGATGAGAAAAGAGGTACCTCTTCTGTATTGTTCACTTTCAATTCCGAAATGTATATGTAATCGTTTTTTTTTAAATTATGTATAACATTAATTTTCAATAATTTCCAAATCAATTTTATATCTCTTATTTATATATTATCAGTACTCATATTTTAAAAAATCGATATATTTGGCCCGAGGAATCGATTTTAGATCGCCATCCCTAGTTTGGCGAGGTGTGGTGATCGGGTAGCAAAAAGAATGCGGAAATTAAACTATTGAATATAAAATCATGTGTTTAGTGCTAACGTCGTTTAAGTAATTTCTTAAATAATCAAGTGCATAGTGAAATGTAATGCACGTGTTGTAAATGTTTACGTGAATGTATCTAAACAATGTATAAAACTGGACAAGGACTTTGTGAATAAATACGAATTTAATACAACAAAAAATGCAATTTATTCACCTGTACCTACATATGGATACCACTGCGACTTCAAATTCTACACCTTCTTTTAAAACCAGAATGAAGCAAACCAGCACCTATATTACAGTCCACATGGTTAAGTTTTCCGTCACATCGGTTAAGTACTTAGGTTACATAATCCAACCTAATACATTGCACAACTTAAATATTGAATCACGAATCAGTAAAGCCTTTTTTAGACAATGCTAAAGCTAATAAAGTGGCTATGCGGCAGCTGTATCCGTTGATCTGTCGTGACAGCCATTTATCAGTTCACAACAAACTTCTTTTGTATAAATAGGTTGTCCGACCGACAATGGCATACGGCTACCCAATCTTCTGTTCTACAACAAAATATCTGTTTAATCGTATACAAGTTGTGCAAAACAAATGTCTTCGTATGGCTTTATGGAGAAATCCCAGAAGAATGCCAAGAACATAATGGCTTCATAATAAAGCAAATATTCCAATGCTAAAAAGCTACCTTACTAAACTTTCTGTCAAATATTACAAATATCGTCTATCAAAGAGCCATCCAAACAAAATAAGAAAACAACGCTCAGGAAGCTATAAGGGTTATAGCCTCTTGCACGCTAACCTTCCAATAGAATTTCTGCCCGACTGAATTCATATACATAACGCAAACCTACACGTCACAACATAATATAATATAGAACCATAAATATTAATTGAAGAATGAATGCGGAAGAATGGAAGAGAATAAATGAGGTTGTAAATAAGAATGAACGAAAAATAAATGGGTGTACATATTTTAATTAATAATAATAATAATAACGTTTATTCAGATTCAGTTCACAAAACAAAACTTAAAACTAATACATAAACTGAATAAACAGTAAAACCACAGAAGCATCAGCTTGTATGTAGTGAAAAGAATATGATTCATGAATGTAAACAAAAAAATTTTTTTTAAGTTAATATATAAAATTTGAATCGTAGAGAGATAATATAAAATACCAAAAAAATAAATATAAATATAGCAGTAATTATATAAAAAACATTCAAACAAAATACAAATATATACATAAGAGGAAGTAGTTAAAATATCCAATATATAAAATCACTTGAATATAAAATTATTTTTTTTCACTAGATTAAGGATAAATATTTTGAAAATAATAATAACTCCATTCGCAGCATGCATAATGAGTACTTCTTTCATTCTGGATACTTAGTTAAATTACAATTATAAAATATGAGTACTGATAATATATAAATAAGAGATATAAAATTGATTTGGAAATTATTGAAAATTAATGTTATACATAATTTTAAAAAAAACGATTACATATACATTTCGGAATTGAAAGTGAACAATACAGAAGAGGTACCTCTTTTCTCATCTGCACAAATAAACGTAAAAGTTCAAGTCTTTGACTTTGGAGGATATGTTGTTTCAACTCTTTTTTGAAGCGATTGATATTTGTTATGGATTTTATAGTTTCAGGAATATGGTTGTAAAGCTTAGGAGCAAAGTAAATATATGATCTTTGAGCAACGACCCTGACCATTAAGGGTGTAGTATAGTGATCTCTTTGGCGAGTGTTGTACTGATGTAAAGGAAGCAATGCTGTATGTTTATGTGAATGATATTTAATGCTAGAGCATAAGAAATACAGCTGCCTCATGTCCAACATACGAGTTTCGATGTATAATTTATCAGAAGGATACATACTATTTTTAGAGAAAATTAACTTAAGAAAACGCCTTTGCATTATTTCAATTTGATGAATATGAGTATTCCCCACACTGCTATTCCATAACGGATATGACTCTCCACAAGTGAGTAGTATAATGTTTTGAGATATTTCTGAGGTATGAGTTCTTTGAGTTTCCTAAATTTGAATAAAATGGTCCTCAATCTATTGACAGTATATTTAATATGAAGATCCCATTTCAAATGTGTATCTAGAATTATTCCTAAGTATTTTATTTTATTTTCAGGAAAAATGTGGAAGGGTATATCTGTTTTTATTGTTAGTTGATCGAATGGGGGTGTTCCAGCTGCATTACAACAAAATGGTATGTAATGCGTTTTTTCAATATTCACCGTTAGTAACTTCTTATCCAACCAACATTTAATGAGGGATAATTCACTTTCAACTTTAATTTTTAGGGAATTCCAGCTATCTGCTTTATAAAAGATGGCAGTGTCATCTGCAAATCCGACTATGTTTCCGTTGCCTAATGCAAAAAGTCCATTAATATATATATTGAATAATGTCGGTCCCAGCACGGATCCTTGAGGTACCCCACAGTCGATCGCTTTGTAACTGCTCAATATATCATCAATTCTAACTGCTTGGCTCCTTCCTGTTAAATAGCTTTCAAATAATTTCAAAGTGTTACCCCGTATTCCGATATCCTCCAAAGACCGAAGAAGAAGATGATGACTGTCGGTGTCAAAGGCTTTCGAAAGGTCTATGAACACACACACACAGACAGGTTTTGCTTTTATTTAAAGCATCAGTTACCTTTGAGGTCAAAGTGAGTACAGCATCTTGGGTTGAAATTTTTTCTCTAAATCCGAATTGATTGTTGGAGATTAATTTGTATTTATTAAGAAAAGAAGCGAGCCGTTTTTTGATGATCTTTTCAAATATTTTCGAGAGATGAGTAAGTAAGGAGATAGGACGGTAATTGTATATAAACATTTTAAAACACGAATTTCATTTTAATGTAGAATAGTTTAAGCCTTTGATATGTAACTCTGTTGTTTACTAGCTTTTTTCAGAGATATTTCCAATCATATTCTCTGTGGGAATGTAAACGGTATCGTTGCGGACGGATCGATTGTAGGTCATAAACAAAATATCAAAATAAATGGATAATGCTACCCAGCAAGGAGCCATTATGTAGGGGAAGAAGAAGACGCGATAAGAAACCTAATGGAGCCATAACACCGGCGGAGCGGCATTTGCTGCGAACTATAGATTTTTATATAGATAAATTTGTAAATAGTAATCATTATGTTTCCATCACCATATGTACTTAATAATTTATGGGAAAAAAATGAATAAAGATTATATCATCATCTGCACATGCTCTGTTTTATGGCCTCCACGTTTACAGTATTCAGCCAGCGCAGTGCAGTTATAGTTTTTAACCGTCCCCTCAGGCCTTAGTTCAAAGTGTATATGACGCAGGCTTATGGTAAAATCAGTCTTATACTTTCTAGAAGTCAAGAAGGGGTAGTAAAAATAACCATTCCATACACCCTTCACCTTAAAGAACCTTCAAGGAGAATGGTGAATGAAATTGTTACTTTTCCTTCCCCTTCTTGAAAAAGTAAGAGCTGCATAGTATTATAATACGCCTAGTCGTATTGAAAAAGCCCAGGCGTATTATAATTAGACTGATTTTACCATAAGCCTGCGGCATATACTTATTATTTTATGATTACTTCTTATTGGTATTTATTTGACGTTGAAAAATTTCGACTATACGAACTGTCGGGCCGCCTAAAGCTTTTTGTTGTGCAGCACTGCAAGCTCTATATTTCCCTTAGGAGAGAAGAGAACCATTGTCTAAAAAAGAAATAGTCCATCAACCATATGTATTAATTATTTAAAAGTTTTTCGTAATTTTGGGCTGAACCTATAGATGGAGTAGGTATTGAGAAAGGTGGACTAAAAGTATAGATGGCGTATTGTAAAAGGTGGACTAAACGTATAGATGGCGTATTGTGAAAGGTGGACTAAACGTTTAGATGGTGCTGAATGTTGAATTTTAGACGTATGACCACATTCTTCACTAAAAATCAGTGACTACATGAAAATGTTACATTAAGTGACGTCCCCCACTATTACGATAAAACTAAAGATGGATTAAGACAGGAACACACATAATCGCACCGAGTGTTGATCATCATTCGGTGGAAGAATAGTACAAAGTTACGTAATAACATTAGTTCAGACATCACCGTATCACTACCGAGTACTTCGTAAATGACCTTATTTCAACAATACTCGGATCGGATACGGTGCGGTTATGTTTGTCCCAGCCTTAATTCGTGAAGAATCTGTTTTTTTTATAATAGAAGACGTGAAGTATATATGTCGCCTAATAATCAAGGTGATAATGTAGACAATTTTCCGTAGCGTCATATTTCTATGCAACCGTAAATCACCAAAGAATTATATTGTACTCAGTTTCAATAGCGTAGCAGAGAATTACCTTTCGTCTTTCCTTTCACCCCTTTATTTGTAATTAGCTCTGGGTTATTTTCGCATAGATCCAATAATACTTGCTAACTCTCCTTCTCGATACAAAACAATATATTATTTTTCTATATTTGCTGTGCTAATCCAACAGTACAACTTTAACACCGCGCAGAACAAGAAGATAACATCAGTTATAAGGCAATAACTGGTGGGTCGAACCAGCACTGTAGTGGAACGCCTCTGATGCGATAGTTACGGTGAAGCAGAGTCGAGCGCGGTTATTACTTGGAAGGGTGGCCACTGGGGAAACACCGTCATAGAGTCCGTACAGCCTGCAGCGAAACACCTTCGATTACTAGGGTGAGTAGCATATCACAGCTCGCAGGCATTATACCAATGAGCAGGAAGTATAATGTATATGCCGTCTTTCGGATGGGACGTAAAACCGAGTTCCCGAGTCCATAGATGTTGGGCTCGATAAAGATCCCTACCACTGGTTGGAACACTAGTGGATTCGGCAAAATTTCCGATTAGGGATAAAGTGCTCCCGGCGTCGGTGATTAGCCTCAGTTGCAGAAATAGATCGAAGTTAAATAGCCGAATAAAAAAAGGCAATAACAGGAACTTTTACTTTTCACACACATGACACCATGTTTTGCGGGCTCTTCATTCAATAAATAAAATATAAACAAAGTTTTATGCTTTTTATTGAACTACTAAATACGCATAAATTATTTTTACTAAAAGAAATTTCAATCAAATTTTCTTTTGCAATAATTTTTCTCCTGTGTGGCAACGCAAATGTGTATCAAGCTGTCGTCGGAGAAAAATATTTACTGGAATCGTTTTTCTCCAGTGTGAGTTCTAGTATGACATTTTAAATGGGATTTCTGTGAAAATTATTTTAAACAAACGTCGGAACTAAACGGTTTTTCTCCAGTGTGACAACGCTGTGAATGCTTTTTCAAATCACCTTTCTGCGAAAACGCTTTCAAACAAATGCTACACTTGAATGGTTTTTGAGCAGTGTGACTTCTAATGTGTACATTTAAATCACCCTTTAATAAAAACGCTTTCAAACAAATGCCACACTTAATGGTTTTTCTCCAGTGCGACTTCTCATATTATGTAATTTTAAATAACATTCACGTGAAAAAGCTTTAACACAAATTTCGCATTTAAATTGCCATAAATCAGTATTGGAATTGTAACTTGGTTTGGCATTCTTATTGGAACTTGGTTTGATATCAATATTATAATTTTCTTTTACTTCACCTCCATTTTTGAATGTTTCAATGTTATGTAGGTTGTTAATGTTATAAATGTTACTTTCTATTTTAACCAAAGATGTATATTCTTCCAATTTTATAGTAGTACTTGAATCTGCTTGTACTGTTTAATGAGACTTGCACTATTGAAGCCAGGAACTGAATAATCTTGAACAGTTAGGATATCCACTTCTTCATCTACTTCTTGTTTAACATTCATATTCCAATAAACACTATTGTCTATTATTTCCATATTTTCTTCTTAAAAAACATTGTAATTTTTTTCCATGATAAGTTTAAAAAAATTTAATCTATGTGAAAGAATCGAGAACCCCGAGAGTTATTTTTTTTTCAGTTGATAGTGTTACACATGTGTGACAGTTGACTTGCATTTAAGAAAAAAGTTAGACACTTAAGAGAGAGTTTAAGTGATGTCACGAACGTTAACGCAAGAATATTACGTTTACGTTCAATGTATGGAGGGTAGAAGGAAGGAGAACCATCTTGTATGGGGGACAAGTTGAAAAATTGTCCACCTGTAAACAGCAAATTATAATTCGAAGATTCACCGAAATAGCGCTCGTGTAGCTAATGGAAATGATGTGAATTTAGGGTTATAAACTGAGTGAAGTGTGCTGGGTTGAAAAATTTAGTATTTTTCGTGACTTGTGTAGTTGAGAAATATGCAGTATTTAAAATCTCAATTATTTACATGGTATTTCCTTTTTTAATTTTGTATCTTACTCTAATAATTCATGGCGCTGTTTTTAAAATCTTTCCACTTGCTACTATGGCGCCACCTTAATTTGCTTCCTTTCGATGGACACTTTTTAATACATTCAGATGGTGCTCCTTCCTTCTACCCTCCATAGTTCAATTCTAAGTGATGTCACGAACATTAACGTAAAATTTTGTTTACACACATTAACTAACCTAACTTTTTGTTTTTTGATTTTCTACGAAAATTTGCATTTTAATAATTCTTGTTATTTCATCCTCAATCACAGAACAAGATCCAAATCATAGATATACTCACCTAATAACAAAATATGGGAATCGGTAATATCCGGTATGGCATCGGACAGCATCGATTAACGCTAGACGTTTACGTGGGACCACGTAAGTTAAAGGAGGTCCGTAAACCTTAACGTGAATATTTATTTACTGCGCATGAGCAGCTGTCAATTTACACGTTTACGTTAACGTTCGTGACATCACTTAAACTCTCTACTCTCTAATAACGAAACATTTGAGAAGAACGCGTGCGCAGTAAGTACTTCTCGGACGTATTAGAGAGATATCGGTAAAATGAATAGCGCATGTGAACGTAATTAACGTCCTGCGGTATTTCAATTTTATTTAACAGTTATCGGAAGCGACCTTTTACCCGTGCTATGCGCTATTCGAAAATGTGACTCAACCTAGCTTTATTGTTATTAGAGAGATATCGGTAAAATGAATAACGCCTGTGAACGTAATTAACTTCCTGCGGTATTTCAATTTTATTTAACAGTTATCGGAAGCGACCTTTTACCCGCGCTATGCGCTATTCGAAAATGTCACCTTAACCTAGCTTTATTGTTATTGTGTCTTTTGTGTCTTGTAAGTTTTTAATTAAATTTGTGTGTTTACCTTAGCCATATCCAGTATTTTTTGTATTATTATTGTTCAAATAAAAGACGAACATTTATTTTTTGAGGTACCTATAATAGTGTATCTACAGATACATTTTATCTACAATTAATTTTCCTCAACTTTCACTAGAATATCTGCAATGGATGAAGATCCTGAAGCGATAATTATTGGTGGTGGAAATGATCAAGACATTGAAGCCACTATTTTGATTAATAACTTTTTTATAAAAAAACTCTGCGCATGCCCGGCATGTTAATTATCAAGCGCTATTTCAAATACCGCCAGTCGTTAGGCTCCGTAAATAGAGAGATATCGGTAAAATCAATAGCGTCTGTGAACGTAATTAACGTCCTGCGGTATTGGGTTTACGTCAAGCGGTATTTCAATTTTATTTAACAGTTATCGGAAGCAGTTACCCGCGCTATGCGCTATTCGAAAATGTCACTTAACCTAGCTTTATTGTTATTGTGTCTATTGTGTGTCTTATAAGTTTTTCATTAAATTTGTGTGTTTGTCTTAGCCATATTCAGTATTTTTTGTATTATTATTGTTCAAATAAAAGACGAACATTTATTTTTTGAGGTTCCTAATAGTGTATCTATAGATTAATTTTATCTACAATTGTTTTTTCTTAACTTCCACTATAGAATCTTTGCAATGGATGAAGATCTTGAAGCGATAATTATTGGTGGTGGAAATGATCAAGACATTGAAGCCGCCATTTTGATGAATAAATTTATCATAGGAAAACTGCGCATGCCCGGCATGTTAATTATCAAGCGCTATTTCAAATACCGCCTGTCGTTAGGCTCCGTAAATTACGCTTGGCGTTAACGTTATTTTTTGTATTATCATTGTTCAAATAAAAGACGAACATTTATTTTTTGAGGTACCTAATAGTGTATCTAGTTTTATTTTTTTATCTACAATAATTTTTCTTAACTTCCACTAGAATCTCTGAAATGGCGGTAACGTTATTTAGGGACGTTGTTTCAAGAATCGACTCGCCCATAGGTTAAATGTCAAAATAACTCAAGCGCTAATACGGCCTGACGCTATTTGGGTTACCTATATCTCTCTATTATCATTATTATATCATGTTACACCCAGCTCAATCGTTTTATTTCAAATTTAACATAAATTTTTTTTTAATGTCCTAATTATTATTAAATTTATTTATTTTTTAATATATCATTCCGCACCATTGTTATTTAATTTTTATTTCGGATTTAAAAAGCGTTAAACTTGTTCCTGATTTTAATATATATTGTAATTTACTTCTCTCGATAACTACAATTTACATTATTCATACCATGAAGCTATTTATCAATTATTTTCAATTTTCCTCCTATTCTGTTGAAATTTTATAAATCCAACTGTGATTCTAACATTTTCTGCTCTGCATCAATCCCATCTCATTATTTTCAATTTCAGTTTGTTTTATTATATTTTTACTTTTATTTTAAATTTTTCTGACTTTCTTTAATAATTTTCAAAAATTCAATCCCAATTTATTTATTTCGCCAAGCCCTTCAATTTTTCTTTTGGGCACCCACTTTTCAAATTTCAAAATGATTTATTGGTTTATTCAAAATTTTGAGATGCGTTAACATTTGGAATTGACTTTATCTTCTTTTTTAAATAATTGACAAAAAACTTCATTATCTATCATATCTATACAATACAAAGTAGGTAATAAATGACAAAATATTTTAAAAATTTTAAAAACTGACATAGGTACTTCTAAACATAGACAAAAATAAATAGTTTCAAAACTATTCCAAAATTTTTTTTCCGTAGTTTTTTCCTTTAAATGGTTTTCAACGTTGTCAGAAAAAAATGTTAATTTAAAGAACTCTTTCTTGTAGAACAATTAAGCAAATTCACATTTAAACAGTTTTTCACCAGCGTGGCAGTGTAAATGTTTACTCAAATTAGTTTTCCGTGAAAACGATTTTAAGCAAATGTCACATTTGAACAGTTTTTCACCCGCGTGACAAAGTATATGTCTACCTAAATCATACTTTCTTAAGAAAAATTTCAAACAAATGTCACATTTAAACTGTTTTTCCCTGGTGTGACAACGTAAATGTTTAGTCAGATAACTTTTCAGTGAAAAATATTTTAAACAAATGTCACATTTGAACGGATTTTCACCCGTGTGATAAAGTATATGTCTATCAAAATCATTCTTTCTTAAGAAAAATTTCAAACAAATGTCACATTTAAACTGTGTTTCCCTGGCGTGGCAATGTAAATGTGCATTCAGGTAACATTTCTGTGCAAAAGATTTTAAACAAATGTCACATTTGAATGGTTTTTGCTCTGCGTGACAAAGTAAATGTCTTTTTAAAAGACACTTGCTTAGGAAAATTTTTAAACAAATGTCACATTTAAATTGTTTTTCCCTGGTGTGGCAATTTAAATGTGCATTCAGATAACTTTTCCGTGAAAAAGATTTTAAACAAATGTCACATTTGAATGGTTTTTGCTCTGAGTGACAAAGTAAATGTCCTTTTAAAAGACTCTTTCTGAGGAAAATTTTTAAACAAATGTCACATTTAAATTGTTTTTCCCTGGTGTGGCAATTTAAATGTGTATTCAGATGAGCTTTCTGTGAAAACGATTTTAAACAAATGTCACATTTGAATGGTTTTTGCCCTGTGTGACAAACTAAATGTCTATTTAAAACACTCTTTCTTGTGAAAATTTTTAAACAAATGTCACATTTGAACTGTTTTTCTCCTGTGTGACAGCACAAATGCCTGTCTAAATTACCTCTTTTTAGAAAAGATTTCAAACAAATGTCACATTTAAACTGTTTTTCCCTGGTGTGGCAATGTAAATGTTTATACAAATAATTTTTCTGTGAAAACAATTTTAAACAAATTAAACATTTGAATTGCTTTTTATAACGACACAATTAGGCATTCTTGACAATTTTACACGAATATAGTTTATCAATATTATCAATACTGTCGAACTGAGCACAGTTTTTGGTTTCCTCCAACTCTATTTTCATCTCATTTTTAACTATTTCAATGTCATCTTTTACATCATCATTTAGATTAGTTAAATTACCAGTATCTCTCCTATCAATTTCTGTTTTACACAATCTCTTCTTTTTTAAAGAATGATGTATTGAACAGTAATAATAATATTCTACTTTATTTGTATATAAATTTCCACATACTGCACAGATAATAATTCCATTGATATGATCTTGTCTCTTTATATGCTTTCCATTTAATGAAAGTCCTGTAAATAAAAAGTAAATTGAAGGACTTAACCAAACAGATCGTAGTGGGATCTAGCAGTGAGTGTCAATATTAGGTCTGGACATTTTTAAAGTATAATTCCGCAATATTGTTATTTAATTTTTATTTCGGATTTAAATAGCTTTAAAATTGTTCCTGATTTTAATATACATTGTAATTTACTTCCCTCGATAACTACTTCTCGCTACAATTAAATTCTTCATACCATGAAGCTCTTTATCAATTATTTTTAATTTTCCTCTTATTCTGTTGAAAATTTATAAATCCAACTGTGATTCTAACATTTTCTGCTCTGCATCAATCCCATCTCAATATTTTTAATTTCAGTTTATTTTATTTGATTTTTACTCTTATTTTAAATTTTTCTAACTTCTTTTAATAATTTTTAAAAATTCAATCCCAATTTATTTATTTCGCAACGCCCTTAAAATTTTCTTTTTCAAATTTCAAAATGTTTTATTGGTTTATTCAAAATATTGACATGCGTTAATATTTGGAATCGACTTTATCTTCTTTTTTAAATAATTGACAAAAAACTTCATTAACTGTCATATCTATACAATACAAAGTAGGTAATAAATGACAAAAATAAATAGTTTTAAAACTATTCCAACATTTTTTTTTCGTAGTTTTTTCCTTTAAATGGTTTTCAACATTGTCAGAAAAAAATGTGTATTTAGAGAACTCTTTCTTGTAGAACATTTAAGCAAATTCATATTTGAACAGTTTTTCCACCAGCGTGACAGTGTAAATGTTTACTCAAATTACTTTTCCGTGAAAATGATTTTAAGCAAATATATCACATTTGAACAGTTTTTCACCCGCGTGACAAAGTATATGTCTATCAAAATTATTCTTTGTTAAGAACAATTTCAAACAAATGTCACATTTAAACTGTTTTTCTCTGGTATGACAACGTAAATGTTTAGTCAGATAACTTTTCAGTGAAAAAGATTTCAAACAAATGTCACATTTGAATGGATTTTCACCTGTGTGATAAAGTATATGTCTATCTAAATGACTGTTTTTTAGGAAAAATTTCAAACAAATCTCACATTTAAACTGTTTTTCCCTGTTGTGGCAATGTAAATGTTTATTCAGATCATTTTTCCGTGGAAAAGATTTTAAACAAATGTCACATTTAAATTGTTTTTCCCCGGTGTGGCAATTTAAATGTGCATTCATATAACTTTTCTGTGAAAAACATTTTAAACAAATGTTACATTTAAATTGTTTTTCCCTGGTGTGGCAATTCAAATGTGCATTCAGATTACATTTCCGTGCAAAAGATTTTAAACAAATGTCACATTTGAATGCTTTTTGCTCTGTGACAAAGTAAATGTCTATTTAAAATACCCTTTCTTGTGAAAATTTTTAAACAAATGTCACATTTAAATTGTTTTTCCCAGGTGTGGCAATTTAAATGTGAATTCAGATAACTTTTCTCTGAAAAAGATTTCAAACAAATGTCACATTTGAACGGTTTTTCACCCGTGTGACAAAGTAAATGTCTACTTAGGTGACTCTTTCTTAGGAAAAGTTTTAAACAAATGTCACATTTAAATTGTTTTTCCCCGGTGTGGCAATTTAAATGTGCATTCAGATTACTTTTCCTTGAAAAAGATTTTAAACAAATGTCACATTTGAATGGTTTTTGCTCTGTGTGACAGAGTAAATGTCTATTTAAAAGACTCTTTCTTAGGAAAATTTTTAAACAAATGTCACATTTAAATTGTTTTTCCCCGGTGTGACAATTTAAATGTGCATTCAGAAAACTTCTCTCTGAAAAAGATTTCAAACAAATGTCACATTTGAACGGTTTTTCGCCTGTGTGACAAAGTATATGTCTACCTAGATGACTCTTTCTTAGGAAAATTTTTAAACAAATGTCACATTTAAATTGTTTTTCCCCAGTGTGGCAATTTAAATGTGCATTCAGATAACTTTTCTGTGCAAAAGATTTTAAACAAATATCACATTTAAATTGTTTTTCCCCGGTGTGGCAATTTAAATGTGCATTCAGATTACTTTTCCGTGAAAAAGATTTTAAACAAATGTCACATTTGAATGGTTTTTGCTCTGTGTGACAAACTAAATGTCTATTTAAAAGACTCTTTTTTGTGAAAATTTTCAAACAAATGTCACATTTAAACTGTTTTTCTCTGGTGTGACAATGTAAATGTTTATACAAATAACTTTTCTGTGAAAACAATTTCAAACAAATTAAACATTTGAATTGCTTTTTATAGCGACACAATTGGACATTCTCAACAATTTTACAGGAGTATAGTTTATCAATATTATCAATTCTGTTGAACTGAGCACAGTTTTTGGTTTCCTCCAACTCTATTTTCATGTAATTTTTAACTATTTTAATGTCATCTTTTACATCATCATTTCGATTAGTTAAATTACCAGCATCTCGCCTATCAATTTCTTTTTTACACAATTTCTTCTTTATTAAAGAATGATGTATAGAACAGTGATAATAATATTCTACTTTATTTGTATATAAACTTCCACAAACTGCACAGATAATAATTCCATTGAAATGATCTTGTCCCTTTATATGCTTTCCATTTAATGAAAGTCCTGTAAATAAAAAGTAAATTGAAGGACTTAACCAAACTGATCATAGTGGGATCTAGCAGTGAGTGTCAATATTAGGTCTAGACATCACACCCTCGAACTGATTGTAGAAAAATCCAACTGTGGTATAAATCTGAGTTTGGCGTCTATAGCTGATTGTTTGACAGTTTTCACTTCTGAAATCTGTCCTTACCCATCAATTTGCTTGAAATTTGGACAGTGTGTAGGGAATATCTCAAGAAGCAGAACCTACTCTATACCAATAGCAACTAATACTTTGGGGATGGTTACCACCCACCACAGTTAAGTGTGAATTCATACATTCAAAACTTCACAAATTGTATAAAAATTTTTGTTGAGAAATTAATACTTTTGAGTTATTCATGATAATATGTCTTTTATACAAGTGTTACTGATATGACATATACACCTAAGAACCTTTGAATTCTCTTGGAACAAATCTGTAAACTGCGTTCTTAAACAATTGACGCACTTACCTCTAAGTTTAGTTCTTCTTCTCCATTTCCCATTTAAATACTTGAATTTGTTTTCAATGTCAATAATATCACTTTCTTGTTTAATTGAAGCATTACCTTTTTCCAAAGTTATATAAGTATTGAAATCGACATTTACCTCTTGTTTAATAGGACTTATGCCATTCCTTTCTCCAATTAAATCATTTATAAGGTTCACACTATGTACCTCTTCATCAAGTTCTTGTTTAACGTCAATATTAAAAGTATTTTCCTCAATTTCAATGATTTCTTCCTTGAATATATGAAGAGTTGACTGATTTGCCTCCATTGTAATAATCTTTGTTAATAAATAATAACCATAACCAACCTACACTGGGGCTACGTTCATAAACTTACTCCAGTGAGTAGAGAAGAGTATGATCACGTGATTAGAAAAGTATGTTTGATGGTTACTCGGAGTAACCGTTCAGAGGCTACACCGGCCGGAGGCAAATCAAATGTCATTGTGTTGTGTATGAATTTGGGGTTATATTTTTCATTTCGAAAATAGAAATTAATTGACCATGGATGAGTTGAATATTAATAATCAAATAATATAAATTTATCACTAAAAATAACCTGGCAGTAATCTGAACTGAACTACTGTATAAGCCAAACTGTCAGAGTATATTATACTCCATTAAAAAGCGGAGTATGCAGAGTTTACTCCGGGTAGGTTTCTGAACGTTTATAAAAGCATACTCTATACTGGTAGAGTAAATTTATGAACGCTTCGGAGTAAACTATCCTTACTCTGAGTATGCTTATGAACGTAGCCTGGGATCACAAAACATACCCACTAGGATTTCGTGTTGTCAGAGACAGACAATCAGTGTTGCCAACAGATAAAATAGTTCTCCACCAGATTCAATTTCTAAAACCACTAACAAAAATCGGTCCTAATTCAAAAATGAGTAAAAATCGCTAAAATTTCCACTAAACAAGTTTTTGGTTTTTACAAAAGAAAAAAGTAGTTATATTAGTAAAAAATGTTCTTTATTATTACGTAATAAAATATTTCAAATCGATAAACCAACATACTTAAAATATTAGTAGTAAACATGGTATTATGGTAGTAAATCAACAGTCAAAATGTGGAACACAAAAATTATTCAATAACTATATAAAAAAGTAATATTCTAAGATCTTCTTCTTCAGATGAATTTTTGTCTGCACCATCGTTGGATAAACATTTGTATGATTCTTTGGTACCGATTTGTTTTATAACTTTCGTTGGAATTTCATAATCATTGCAGCATTTTCCTTCCAATCTTAAACCATAGCGTATTCTTAATATAGCAGTTAAAAGATTCAACTTCATTTTGTTCCTCTGCTTGTTTTTTATAACATTCATACTGCTAAATAGTCTCTCAACATCAGCATTAGAATGAGGCAGTATTAAGAGAGTAATCGCAACAAAAATTGAATGAAGTAAAAGTAATATATGTCGTAACATTTTAGTAGCTTAGTGGTTGAGTGATACCATTTTCAGTAATTGAAACTGAATTCTACTAAGCCACTAGAAAAAACCACCAGCCAATAAAAGCAATATTTCACCACTAAAAGGGGGGTCGAAACTGGTCGAAACCACCAGTTTTAGTGAAAAATCCACTAAGTTGGTAACACTGCAGCAATAAGAAACATAAGAAATCATCTAGACAAGGCAAATGCTGCCAACATAACGGATAAAAAATACTGAAAAAGGTTAGTCGCACAAGGAAGTGGCTTTTCCGATCAATTTCTGGATTTTCTTATATATTTTGAGTCCCTTTACCAACCATGTTGTAACCGAACAGTTTGGAGTTGTAACCGAAAAGTTTGCAGGTCTTTTTATTTTGGGGTATTTCACATCTTATAGTTGACGAAAAACCAATGTCATGGGATCGAATCGAAGGGAAAGGAAAAATAACCATTCTATTCACCCTTCCCCTTAAAGGTTCTTTAAAATGAATGGTGTATGGATCGTTATTTTTCCTTTCCCTTCTTGAAAAAGTAAGAGCCGCGAAATTGGGTAGTATTTTACTGAAATTTACTGGTAATGATTTGGCGCCACTTTTCAAGAAACCCTGGTAGAGGCTAAACATTTGTCTCTGCTGATACTACTGTTACAGAAGTGGTCATGTACTCCCAGTATACAGATACATGCAATGAGAAACGGAACATAGGGGTTTTAAGCATTGTATCAGAACTGTTTTTGAACTAGTCGACCAACATCAAACTTCAACAGATTAAAAACACGATTATTACAATCGTTTATTTGGACACCTACAACATATCGCACAATTCCCTCCACTCCGGAAACTAGTGTGGGCGGTCCTTAATTAGCGTCAGACAGTCAGTAAACAACAGTCGACAGCTGAGAGTTTTTTTTTAATGAAATTCATTGGCACAATTTTGAACGGGCTCAAAATTTAATAGAATTAAAGGCGAAAATTGTCCAATTGTGCAAACATTACATCGAATCAGCTCAGAGATACAAGATTATCTCTGTTTAAAAGATTCGGTTTTTGTTTGACTCAATAAGAAGGTATCGACTGTGCGAACCTTTAATTCATTAATCTTTTAGTTTTAGCATTTTAAGTTGTTTTTAGGAATTTATTTTTAATTTGCTTCAATTTAAAGAATCTTTTTTTGGTTTTTGTTATGGCCAAAAGAAAACAAAACATATTATCTTAACTCGAAACATTAAGAGAATTTAACAATTAATTTTTCGATTTGAACAACATAAAACGTAAGCATATTGTTTCAATATGTACCGTCGTTAACTATTCTCATCAAAAAATACTTCAATGCTAAATCCCAGTTCGCAATTCGCACTGCATCGCACATAACTAACAAATTTTGGAAGGAGAAGGGGCGGGATTTCTTACAGTGGTTCTGAATCCAGCTGTCCAGCTAAATACTTGATATTCATTGAAGTGAATTTATAGAAATGTTTTGTTGGTGGACTATTTAGATCGGAGAATACATTAAACAGCTATGTTCCGTTTCTCAATGCATGTATCTGTATATCCCTTCCCCAAATTGAAATAAGTTAGGTTATGTATTTGTTGAGAGTAGGTGATATGTGGCCGCTTTGTTAAGAAATAAATCTAATTACGAAAATGATAATAAAATTAATGACATTAGTTTGACAGGTATAAAAGAGGCAAGCATATGGAATAAAATTCCTACATTTGATGTAACAGAAAATTATGCAGTTGATATATCTCATGATATTTTTGAAGGTATTGCAATGTATCCGAGTTATTATATTATTTTGTATAGGTATGTTGAAAAAAATTTTCTTTTAATGAAATGAACAAACGAATCGAGTTTTTCAAATATGGTGGAAACATTAATACACCTTTAATATCGGATGTTTAAAAAAAATAATCATGTCTTGTTCTGAGGCAAAATGTTTCATCCTTTATTTTGGAATTATGCTTGGAGACTTGGTACCAGTAGGAAATGAATATTGGGAGTTATACATTTCTTTAAGGAACATATTAGAACTAATTTTGTCATCCTATGCTTCTCATGAAAAATGTTTGTTACTGAAAGCTCATATTGAAAAACATCCCTTACTGTATAAAAATGTATTCAATTTACCCCTAAACACCACTTATTATTGCAATTTTGTATTCTGAGGTAATTAATATTTGGTCACTAGAGGTTACTTTTTTTAATAGGTTATTAAAGTGTTTCAATTACCTTAAGTTGACGGACCTTAATAACGATAATTAAAGCCCTTTTTATTGTCATAATTAAACATTTGTTGTGTCCTAATACATATTAAGATTTTTACCTTCTACAACTAAATTCTTAATAATGCTGAATAAACTTTTTCCTCAGTGTACCTGGAGCTTTTCCTGGTTTACATCTTATAAGTGCATTATCCAAATCTACAAGACTAACTTCTGTACCTAAGATAGGAGAACGGGCATCGAAAAATAATGTTGGACCACAGATCCTCGACTTAGATATAGAGTCATAAAATAGTTCCCATTCCGGTATACTTAAATTTATGCTTTCATTAAAGGGTTTTAATGAATTGATAGTTTTCCAAAATGTTTTTTGATCTTTAAAATTGCTTATTTTATTTAAAACAGTACAGTAGGCAATGCTATCTCTCGGGTCAAGACATCGGCAGGTATTGTTTTATAATTGTTATTTTTATTATTATATCATGTTACACCCACCTCAAGTGTTTTATTTCAAATTTAACATAATTTTTTTTAATGTCCTAATTATTATTAAATTTATTTATTTTTTAATGTATCGCACTATTGTTATTTAATTTTTATTTCGGATTTAAATATCGTTAAAATTGTTCCTGATTTTAATATATTGAAATTTACTTATCTCGATAACTACTTCTTCTCGCTACAATTTAATTATTCATACCATGAAGCTTTTTATCAATTATTTTCAATTTTCCTTTTATTCTGTTGAAAATTTATAAATCCAACTGTCATTCTAATATTTTCTGCTCTGCATCAATCCCATCTAATTATTTTTAATTTCAGTTTATTTTATTCGACTTTAAATTTTTCTGACTTTTTTAATAATTTTTAAAAATTCAATTCCAATATATTTATTTCGCAACGCCCTTAAATTTTTCTTTTGAGCACCCCCTTTTCAAATTTCAAAATGTTTTATTGGTTTATTCAAAATTTTGAGATGCGTTAACATTGGAATTGACTTTATCTTCTTTTTTAAATAATTGACAAAAAACTTCATTATCTGTCATATCTATACAATACAAAATATTTTGAAAATTTTGAAAACTGGCATAGGTACTTCTAAACATAGACAAAAATAAATAATTTTAAAACTATTCCAACATTTTTTTCCGTAGTTTTTTCATTTAAATGGTTTTCAATGTTGAAATGATCTTGCCCCTTTATATGCTTTCCATTTAATGAAAGTCCTGTAAATGAAAAGTAAATTGAAGGACTTAACCAAACTGATCGTAGTGGGATCTAGAAGTGAATGTCAATATTAGGTCTGGACATTTTTAAAGTATAATTCCGCAATATTGTTATTTAATTTTTATTTCGGATTTAAATAGCTATAAAATTGTTCCTAATTTTAATATACAGGGTGTTTCTAAATTCACGCGACAAAATTCAGGAGGTGATTGCTCGTATGAAATTAAGATGAGTCTTTCTTATAATAAAATTTCCTCAGTTCACCCCTTTCCGAGATATCACCCGGTGGTGACTGAAATTTTTTTTTATTTTTTTTTCTAAAATTTCGGAAAAGCTAGAAACTTGAAATTCTGTCATTTCCAGCATTTATTATGAATCGTATTACATCTTACATCTTTACTGTTTTCCACTCAATTTATTAAAAAAAAATATAAATTATGGTGTTTATTTTTTTTCTCTGCAGCTATTGATTTTGGGAAAAAAATTTAAGAATAAAAAAAGTTTTTAAATTAAACAAGTTAAATTTTATTTCATAAAACTTCATCTCGAAAAAAAGTTTTGATATGAAATAAAGTAAGGGTTGCTAATTTCACCCCCGTATAATGTAACAGGAATATTGAAAAAATACCCGTCGTTAGTCCTTCGCGAGTGCACGAAAATTACAGAATTTCAAGTTTCTAGCTTTACTGAAATTTTAGAAAAAAAATAAAAACTCAATTTTAGTCACCACCTTTTAAGGTTGATATCACGGAAATTTTGTTATA
Source organism: Lochmaea crataegi (assembly GCA_947563755.1). NCBI lineage: Eukaryota > Metazoa > Arthropoda > Insecta > Coleoptera > Chrysomelidae > Lochmaea > Lochmaea crataegi. The sequence goes on along the minus strand of OX387437.1, from coordinate 12,272,467 downwards.
GGAAAGACCCATCTTAATTTCATACGAGCAACCACCTCCTGAATTTTGTCGCATGAATTTAGAAACACCCTGTATATATTGTAATTTACTTCCCTCGATAACTACTTCTTCTCGCTAAAATTAAATTCTTCATACCATGAAGCTCTTTATCAATTATTTCCTCTTAATCTGTTGAAAATTTATGAATCCAACTGTGATTCTAACATTTTCTGCTCTGCATCAATCCCATCTCTTTATTTTTAATTTCAGTTTATTTGATTTGATTTTTACTTTTATTTGAAATTTTTCTGACTTAATAATTTTTAAAAATTCAAACCCAATCTATTTATTTTGCAACGCCCTTCAATTTTTCTTTTCAAATTTCAAAATGTTTTATTTGTTTATTCAAAATTTTGACATGCGTTAACATTTGGAATTGACTTTATCTTCTTTTTTAAATAATTGACAAAAAACTTCATTAACTGTCATATCTATACAATACAAAGTAGGTAATAAATGACAAAATATTTTGAAAATTTCAAAAACTGGCATAGTACTTCTAAACATTGACAAAAATAGTTTTAAAACTATTTCAAAATTTTTTTCCATAATGTTTTCAAGTAAATGGTTTTCAATGTTGTCAGAAAAAAATGTTTATTTAAAGAACTCTTTCTTATAGAACATTTAAGCAAATTCACATTTGAACAGTTTTTCACCAGCGTGACAGTGTAAATGTTTACTCAAATTACATTTCCGTGAAAATGATTTTAAGCAAATGTCACATTTGAACGGTTTTTCGCCCGTGTGACAAAGTATATGTCTACCTAGATGACTCTTTCTTAGGAAAATTTTTAAACAAATGTCACATTTAAATTGTTTTTCCCTGGTGTGGCAATTTAAATGTGCCTTCAGATAACTTTTCAGTGAAAAAGATTTTAAACAAATATCACATTTGAACGGATTTTCACCCGTGTGATAAAGTATATGTCTATCTAAATGACTCTTTTTTAGGAAAAATTTCAAACAAATCTCACATTTAAACTGTTTTTCCCTGGTGTGGCAATTTAAATGTTTATTCAGATAACTTTTCTGTGAAAAAGATTTTAAACAAATGTCACATTTGAATGGTTTTTGCTCTGTGTGACAAAGTAAATGTCTATCTAAATGACTCTTTCTTAGGAACATTTTTAAACAAATATCACATTTAAATTGTTTTCCCCTGGTGTGGCAATTTAAATGGACATTCAGATAACTTTTATCCGAAAAAGATTTCAAACAAATGTCACATTTGAATGGTTTTTGCTCTGTGTGACGAAGTAAATGTCTATTTAAAACACACTTTCTTAGGAACATTTTTAAACAAATGTCACATTTAAATTGCTTTTCCCTGGTGTGGCAATTTAAATGTGTATTCAGATAACTTTTATCTGAAAAATATTTCAAACAAATGTCACATTTGAACGGTTTTTCAACCGTGTGACAAATTAAATGTTTATGTAGATTACTCTTTGTTAGGAAAATTTTTAAACAAATGTCACATTTAAATTGTTTTTCCCTGGTGTGGCAATTTAAATGTACATTCAGATAACTTTTCTCTGAAAAAGATTTCAAACAAATGTCACATTTGAACGGTTTTTCAACCGTGTGACAACGTAAATGTCTACTTAGATGACTCTTTCTTAGGAAAATTTTTAAACAAATGTCACATTTAAATTGTTTTTCCCCAGTGTGGCAATTTAAATGTACATTTAGAGAACTTTTCCGTGAAAAAGATTTCAAACAAACGTCACATTTAAACTGTTTTTCCCCAGTGTGGCAATTCAAATGTGCATTCAGATGACTTTTCCAAGAAAAATATTTTAAACAAATGTCACATTTGAATTGCTTTTTATAGCCCCACAATTGGGCATTCTCAACAATTTTACAGGATTTTGGTTTACTAATATTATCAATACTGTTGAACTGAGCAGTGTTTTTGGTTTCCTCCAACTCTATTTTCAGCTTATTTTCAACTATTTCAATGTCATCTTTTACATCATCATTTAGATTAGTTAAATTACCAGTATCTCTCCTATCAATTTCTTTGTTACACAATTTCTTCTTCCTTAAAGAATGATGTATTGAACAGTGATAATTATATTCTACTTTATTTGTATATAAACTTCCACAAACTGCACAGATAATAATTCCATTGGAATGATCTTGTCCCTTCATATGCTTTCCATTTAATGAAAGTCCTGTAAATGAAAAGTAAATTGAAGGACTTAACTAAACTGATCGTAGTGGGATCGAGCAGTGAGTGTCAATATTAGGTCTGGACATCACACCCTCAAACTGATTGAAGAAAAATTCAACTGTGGTACAAATCTGAGTTTGGAGTCTACAGCTGATTGTTTGACAGTTTTCACTTATGAAATCTGTCCTTACCCATCAATTTGCTTGAAATTTGGACAGTGTGTAGGGAATATCTCAAGAAGCAGAACCTACTCTATACCAATAGCAACTAATACTTTGGGGATGGTTACCACCCACCACAGTTAAGTGTGAATTCATACATTCAAAACTTCACAAATTGTATAAAATTTTTTGTTGAGAAATTAATACTTTTGAGTTATTCATGATAATATGTCTTTTATACAAGTGTTACTGATATGACATATACACCTAAGAACCTTTGAATTATCTTGGAACAAATCTGGGAGCTGCGTTCTTAAATAATTGTTGCACTGAGTTTAGTTCTTCTCCTCCATTTCCCATTTAAATAGTTAGATTTGCTTTCAATGTCAATAATATCACTTTCCTGTTTAATTGAAGCATTGCCTTCTTCCACAGTTATATAAGTATTTAAATCGACATTTACCTCTTGTTTAATAGGACTTATGCCATTCGTTTCTCCAATTAAATCATTTATAAGGTTCACACTATGCACCTCTTCATCAAGTTCTTGTTTAACGTCAATATTAAAAGTATTTTCCTCAATTTCAATGATTTCTTCCTTGAATATATGAAGAGTTGACTGATTTGCCTCCATTGTATTAATAATAACAGATTAACTTATACTTATGAAATAGATTAAGTAAGCTAAACAATTTTAGACTGGGATCAAATTAGGGATGCGCCATAGATAAATACTATGGATGCGCGATACTATCCGATATTCCAGTGTATCGATACTTTTACTTCCGATACTCGATATTTTGTGTCGATACTATGCATTTCGATTTTCGATGCATTCCATGTATCGATACCTTGCGATACGGGATTTTTAGCGGCAGCGGGGCAAGTGACGTTATCTATAGTGTTGAGCGATATCGTGATTTTTTAATCACGTTGTGAAATTATATCGTGCTTTTTTTAACGAAACTAAAAAACGAAAAATGTGCAGTTTTTTGAGCTAATTTTGAGGTTATGTGAAAAAGTCACTGATGAAAAAGTTGTAGATTTTCACAAGATCCACAACTTTTATAATCAACTTTTTATTCTAGGAACTCAACTTTGGCCGGAAATCGCAATAATGTCTTTTCCACCTCCCAAAAGTGTTTTTTACCGAAAAAACGTCATAACTCGAAAAATTTCCAATATTTTAATTTGTAATTTTTTTTCATGGTTTGTGACTATCAAAGCTACCTTCTACTAAATTTTCATCAAAATCGAACATTTTTTTGAAACTAATAATAAAAAACGAAAAATGCAGTTTTTTGCGTTTTTCGAGGTAATTTTGAAGTTATGTGGAAAAGTCACCGATGAAAAAGTTGTAGATTTTCTCAATATCTAAAACTTTTATGATCAACTTTTTTTTAGGAACTCAACTTTGGCCGGAAATCGCAATGTTTTTTCCACCCCCCCCCCAAAAAGTGTGTTTTACCTAAAAAACGTCATAACTTGAAAAATTTCCAATATTTTAATTTGAAATTTTTTTCATGGTTTGTGACTATCGAAGCTACCTTCTACTGAATTTTCATCAAAATCGAACATTTTTTAACGAAACCAAAAATAAAAAACGAAAAATGCAGTTTTTTGCGTTTTTCGAGCTAATTTTGAGGTTATCCCTTTCAGACCCAACTTTTTTCTACGATCAAAAACATTATTTTTACATTTAGTCAACTTTAGGGGGTTACTAGGTGCGAAAAAACAGGATTTTTGAATTTTTAAGTTTAACAGCTAACGATTGACAGGATGTCCATCATAGTGGACATTGGGGCTATATTGAATTGGGGGAAAAAAGTTAAATTGCATTTCATTTGAATTCCAAACTTACAAAGTTACAAAGTTACAAAATCGAAATTGTTCTAAAAATGATCTTGAATGGAAATTTTTAAAACAATTTCGATTCTTCACAAAGCAAAGGTGTATCTTACACCATTGCCTCTTAGAAAATGCTTACAGTGACCATGTGTCCCTTTCAACACATGTCCCTTTCATGCCACTTCTCCCCTACTTCTCTCCTTGCTTTTCCTTTAACCGCTTATTTTTATAGTTTTCACATGTTTTGTCCCATAAAGACGGATAACTTTCCACCGATTCTATTAAATCAATTATTTCGAATTTGAATTTTAATTTCGAAGCCATTGCGAAGGCACAAACGATGAGCTGCACAAAGCGAAAACAAACTGACAATGAAATTGAAACACTGCAATTTTATTTTACTGATACATCTCGCGACAAGCAGCGACACGTCTGGAAATGTGCATTTATTTTTGTGGTTGGTTTAATATCGCACGGAAAAAAATCGGGCGGTATCTGACCAACAAACGCACTGTCTTGCGATATAAAAAAATAGAGACTTTTAGCTTGTCTTAAATTTCTCACGTATCCGTAACGAACTGCGCATGTGTAGACCCGTTACGTCTCAGCCGATACGATGCGTTGAACGTATTGTTACGTCCCCTACTCCGTATACGTAAACGTATCCGTATCCCGACAAAAATCAGTATTCTGTGCTATTAGTGCTATTTTACAGGTCTTCTTCTTCTTCTTCTTCTTTGATATTGGTTTGGTTTAATTATAACCCAATATATTTTGGTCATGCGAAATATGCATAAAAAATAGGTCGTCCAAATCATCATCGTCCTCGTCTAGCAGCAATGGATTATTTAATATCGCCCCCATATTACGTTTTTACAAAAATATAAAAAGACAAAAAGTTTTGAGGTTATACAATTAAAAACAGAACGAAACGATACGTTTTCTGCTAAAAAGGTTTTCTTTACGTCAACGTAACTCCAATACGGATGCGGATACGTGTGAAAACTTATGACAAGCTAAAAGTGTCTATTGCCGCACTAAGCGTCCGTTTTTTTTTGTCGCTTCCGCATAATGTGAAAATTACACATATGATTACATATATTTTAATACTTCCACGATATCGTTGCGACATACCGCAAACGGAAAATCGCATCGCAGTCGCACCGTCTGAAAAAGCCCTAACTCTGCTTCTCTATACAAAACAACATAATATTATTTTTCTATATTTACTGTGCTAATCCAACAGTACAACTTCAACACCGCTCAGAACAAGAAGATAACAACAGTTATAAGACAATAACTGGTGTGTCGACCCAGCACTGTAGTGGAACGCCTCTGATGCGATAATTACGGTGACGCAGAGTCGAGCGCGGTTATTACTTGGAAGGGTGACCACTGGGGAAACATCGTCTTAGAGTCAGTACAGCCTGCAGCGAAACACCTTAGATTACTAGGATGAGTAGCATATCACAGCTCGCAGGCATTATACCAATGAGCAGGGTGTATAATGTAACGTTAATTTCGTTCACTTTACTTTCCTTCAGTTAATTAGTAATAAATTATCGTATGGGCGGCGAATAGCCAGTCCTTTCTCATACCCAACACCGAGAAATGTTTCAAGGCTGAATATATTTGCTGTAGACGAGAGTCGAAATCAACGTTTCTATACGGGCCGATCGAGGTTCGTCTGTAGTGAAAATAGTCACTTCTATTTTGAGATTCCCACTTCGACCTCGTGTCTCTTCTTCTACCAATTATAAATTAAATATGAATCAAGAATTCACTACTGAAATGTAAATTCCTTTCCTGGTCAAAGCGTATGAGCGTGACATGAACATGAGACGTAAGTCTGTTATCTTTCACATGATTTCGTGTATTTAAACAAGTGGCAAAGGGGTTTCATTCTTCTTTCCTGTGAACATGTGATATTGAAGCCTTTCTCTTATCGTATCTTATCTCTAAGAAGTGCATTCATCTGAGTGGTAAGTCATTTCGCTTAAATGTATAACTAACTCTCCTTTCTTAATAGTTTTCTACTTTCCTATCTTTATTATGTAGCAATGTCGTTCCAGTGCCAGGAATATATATCGATATGATTATGTGTTTTTTTTCCTTTCATATTTCTTTAATGTTAACTTGGAATATACTTCAAACCGGTGTAGAATCGGTTATTCGATTTTATGTTTTTTATTTTGCTTTCTTTGAGTATTTCTTTTATCTAAAAATACAGGATGTATGAACCACGTTGTCAAATAATTTTCTTTAACAGTGTAATATTGAATTAGCAATTTTCTTCAATATTGTAAGATCATGCTTCAGTCATCCTGGATTTTGTTAAATTGTGTAAATTCGTTCCTGATACTAGTATTGTTCTTGGCACTTTTTTTTACCTGGACCAAACCTTTACCTGGGATACTTTACCTGGACCCAGAAACTTTACCTGGACCCAGAAACTTCACCTGGACCCAGAAACTTCACATGGACCCAGAAACCTGAAACCAGAACTTTACATGGAATTTCAACAAGGACTCTATCTGTCAAGGTCTTTATCTGGAACCAGGACTCTATCACTCTAGGAAAGTAACATCCATATATTTCATCGCTTCTTCAACTCTTCAACATAGAACAACCCAATGAAAACCTAGTCATTTTTTTTCCTGTTTATTGTTTTTAAAAAAAGTCAATATACAACTTGTAAATTTAATAACGTTGTTCATAAAGTTTATTTTCCCTTCCAATCTTACAGGATTTGTCGTTATAATGCTGATGTGAATAACAAATAAGCTAGTATTATTCAGGCTGGCGCCCACTTACCTTTCTTAATTTTGATTATTTACCTTCATCTAATTTCAGTACCTTAAATAAATTTCAAGTAGGAATCTCTGAATTTGTACTAGTTTGGTCTCAGAATCTACACCTGAGGTGCTCTCTAAACTGAGTAGCCATTACAAATTGGCGCCCAACGTGGAGGCGTTGCAAATTGGCATTACCTTATCGTTACGTAACAATAGTGTAGATATGCCGTCTTTCCGATGGGACGTAAAACCGAGTTCCCGAGTCCATGGATGTTGGGCTCGATAAAGATCCCTACCACTGGTTGGAACACTAGTGGATTCGGCAAAATTTCCGGTTAGGGGTAGAGTGCTCTCGGTGTCGGTGATTAGCCTCAGTTGCAGAAATAGTCCGAAGTTAAATAGCCGAATAAAAAAAGGCAATAACGGGAACTTTTTACTTTTCACACACATGACACCATGTTTTGTGAGCTCTTCATTTAATAAATAAAATATAAACAAAGTTTTATGCTTTTTATTGAACTTTAAATATCATTTATTTATTTATAAGATAAATACGCATAAATTATTTTTACTAAAAGAATATTTTAAGCAAACGGCTCACACTGGAATCGTTTTTTTCCAGTGTGAGTTCTAGTATGATATTTTAAATAGGATTTCTGTGCAAATGATTTTGAACAAACGTCGCAACTAAACGGCTTTTCTCCAGAGTGAGTTATAGTATGATGTTTTAAATAGGATTTCCGTGCAAATGATTTTGAACAAACGTCGCAACTAAACGGTTTTTCTCCAGAGTGAGTTCTAGTATGATCTTTTAAATAGGATTTTTGTGAAAATTATTTTGAACAAACGTCGCAACTAAAAGGTTTTTCTAAAGTGTGACAACGCGAATGCTTTTCAATGAAATGAGGCTTGGTAGAGAGTTCCATCCTGTGGAGGGGTCTGGAGAGTGGAAGAGGAGGATCATTGCTGTACGGTGCGGAGGTGTGTGGTGAAAGAGCGGGAGTGAATGCGGGTTAGGCCACTCCTGCGGGTGCAGAGAGGTATATTGCTGAGGGTAGTGCAGGGGTACAGGACAGTGGGTGGACTGGCAGCAGCGGTGCTGGCAAGGACCTACCCATTGGACGTGATGGCTAGAGCCAGAAATAAACGCTGGAGGGGTGCGACCAGAGAGGAAGTACAGGAATGGATGGAGGAGGAAATGGAGAGAAGGTGGGAGGAGTATGAGGGCGCGCTAAAAGGAGCGATTGGGAATAGGAGAGATTGGATGGATCGGAAATTCGGGGAGGTGAACTACTTCTTGACACAGGTGTTCACTGGACATGGGTCGAGAGTAGGGTACCTCCACAAGATTGGAAAAAGAGAGACTGGAGTGTGCAAGAGGTGTGGAGTGGGGCATGTGTTCAGATGCTGGAGGAACGAGGAAGTGCTGAAGAAGTTGGAGAGGAAACTAGGGGAGGCGGTGTATTGGGAGAATATGGTGGAGATAATGTTGAGGGGGGAGGAGGAATGGATGGAGGTAAGTGGCGTAGTAGAGAGCATGGTCAGGGGGAGAGAACGACTCGATATGGCATGAGAGGTAGGAGTGGAAGTTAGGGAGAAGACGACGATGTGAGCGGAGAGTGTGCGAGGGACCGCCGCCCGTCTCGAAGTATGCTAGGGTAGTGATTCCGAGGCGGGGGTTTTGGATTATTGTGATTATATGAAAATGAAAAACTGGTACTGGAATGATCTTTTAATGTAAAAATGACAACTATATAACTGTCTTATTTGACAACATGAAAATACAAGTGAATGTTACAAACTTAAACAAAACAATACCTGCAGACAACGCTTTACTAAATTCAATACTCCCACTTTTTGTTACAAGTCAATGTCAACATTCACTTTGACAATACATTCAACATTTGACAAAAATGTTGATGTTTCAATTTTGATAATGCCTTTGTCATGATATCGGCTGCCTGGTCATCTGTTTGAACATATTGTAATTCAAAAAATTCATCTTTGAATTTCTCTCGGATAAAATGGTAACGTACGTCAATATGCTTAGTTCTCTTATGAAACTCTGGATTCTTCACAAGTCGTATTGCGCTTTGATTATCCATAAATAAAACTGGTACATCCAATTTAACTTGTCGAAGATCACATAAGAGATTCTTCAACCAGACAAGTTCTTTTATAGCTTGTGACGCTGCCACATACTCGGATTCTGTTGTGGATAGTGCGACGGATTTTTGTCGTTCTGATCCCCAGCTAATTACACTTCCTCCAAGCATGAAAACATAACCTGATGTTGATCTTCGTGTTTGCGTGTCTCCAGCATAGTCGGCATCACTATACCCGCAAAAGTCTAAATTATTTCCGCTTACGAAACGTATTCCTTTGTTCATTGTACCTTTGATATATTTCATAATGTGTTTTACTGCATTCACATGTGCAGTAGCTGGTTTTTCCAAATATCGACTGACACTTCCAACTGCGAAACTAATATCTGGTCTGGTTGCAACGGCCAGATACATCAAGCTCCCGACTGCCTCTCGATAAGGAAAATCGATTTTTTTTATCAGCTTCAAAATCTCCGAGGTTTTGTGAACTAGCTAATGGAGTTGTCACTGTCTTACAATATGTCATATCAAAACGATCAAAAACCTTTCTTACATATCCTTGTTGATGAACATGAATCGATCCATCCAAAAGCTGATCAATTTCGAGTCCCAAAAAACATTTCAGCTCAAAAATTTTGATCTCAAATTCTCTCTGTAAGTGTCTAATGACCGGCTTAATGGCTTCTTGTTCTTCTGCTGCAATCAATCCATCGTCAACGTAAATTGCCAAAATTAACATTCCATCTTTTCCGTTGCTAACAAAAACGCATGGATCGGATCCACTCTCTTTGAAACCAAAACTGTTAAGGAAAGAAGTAAGCTTCTTATTCCAACAGCGCGAAGCCTGCTTCACACCATATAAACTTTTGTATAGTTTACACACTCGGCCACTGTCGTCATTATATCCAATTGACTGGCTCATATAAACATTTTCTTCTAAATCGCCATTTAGAAAAGCCGTTTTCACATCAAACTGTTTTAGTGTCATACGCTTTGCCGCAGCCAATGCTAGGATCGCTCTGATTGATGTAAACTTCACCACTGGACTAAATGTTTCCTGGTAATCGATTCCGTACTCTTGTGTAAAGCCTCGTACTACCAATCGTGCCTTATACCGATTAACACTCCCATCCGGATTTTCTTTGACCTTGTAGACCCAGCGATTGTCAATCACTTTTTGATCAACTGGCGCATCGACCAAAATCCAAGTATGATTTTTCATAAGTGAATCGTACTCTTCATCCATTGCTCGCTCCCACTGCTTGTAATCAATCGACTGAATTGCCTGCTCATACGTTCTTGGCTCATCACTGACTGCCAACATTGCAGAATGTTCACCAGTTACCAGATGTGTTAATGTGTTACGATCACGTAGACGCCTATTGACAATATTTCTGCTATCAAGATCGCAGGTCATACCACGATTTTTCTGTTGATCTAGTGACGCACATTCATTTGTGTCCTTATCTTCGTCATTTTCATTTTCTGCACCTTTGTCAATACCATAATTGTCTTCGTTTTCGTTATTTTCATTCTTACTGACTACACTAGCATTTTCTTCAACACAAATATCGAGTGTTCCCATTGAATTTTCTAACAAAAAAACGACGTCTCGTGAGATCTCGATTTTACTAGTTTTCGAATTCCAAACTCGATATCCCTTTGAATTATTGTCATAACCAACAAACATACATTTTTCTGCCTTCGCGTCGAGCTTCTGACGTTTTTCTTTTGGAATGTGAATAAATACTTCCGAACCAAAAATCCGTAAATGGTCTAGCTTCGCCTCCTTGTTATGCCATAATTCATACGGTGATTTGTTGTCAACTGTGCTTGTTCCAGTTTGATTTAGCACATGAACTGCTGTATTTACTGCTTCCGCCCAGAATTTCCTATCAATCTTCTTTGCCTCAAGCATTGTCCTTGCTGATTCAACGATAGTTCGTATTTCCCTTTCTGCACAACCATTCTGCTCTGGTGTATATGGCACAGTTCGTTGATGATGAATTCCAGCTGCTTCAAAGAAAACTTTCAGCTTTTCATTGACAAACTCTGTGCCGTTGTCAGATCTGATATTGCGAACACTGTGACCATGCTTCTTCTGAATCAGTTTAACACATTTTTCGATAATACTCGCTACTTCTGATTTTTGTTTCATGAAATATACGAAACGAAAATGAGAATAATCATCTTTGAGCAACAAAAAATATCTGGATCCACCAATTGAATTCGTCTGAAACGGACCACACACGTCAGTATGAATGATTTCGCCACACATCTTTGACTTTTCTTCGCGACTCTTGAAACTGCTTCGATGATGCTTTCCATAGACACAAGCTTCACATGCAAATTCCTCATCAATGAAATCTATACCCCGACTTAGTAGGAACTTTTTCACGTGTGTCGAATTCTGATGTCCTAGACGTTCGTGCCATGAACGAAGTGTAGCGTTTTTGATTGCTACACTCGCTGTAGTTTCAATCTTTGATGGTTGTATTGTTCTGAACAACATTTGGAACAAACTTTTTCTGCGAACTCCCACTGCAACAATGTTTCCTTCTTTCAGCAATTTGCAACCTTCGTTGTTCATGTTCAATTGATGCCCGCGATCTAACACCTTTCCCGATGAAAACAAATTTTTCTTAAGTTCCGGCACGAACAAGACTCCCATGACTCGTTTGCGAATCCATTCATCTCCATTAAAAGCAAAAATGTTGATATCGTCTTTGCCCAGAGCCATGATCTTGTCACCATTACCAACTGTAATTGGTTCAGCTATTTCCGTATAGTTTTCGAACCATTCTCGGCGATGACTCATGTGATAAGTTGCACCTGAGTCCAAAATCCAAGTATCTTGGTCTCTATTTGTTGTTTTGTAACAAATAAAAGCATCATTTGAATTTTCTTCTTTTCTCCCGTTGAAGTTAGTCTTCTTTTCCGAGCATTCCCTTTTCCAGTGGCCCTTTTTCCCACATTTGAAGCATTTGCCTTTCGGTTTGTCATTTTTATCTGTCGCTTTGTTATTATTCCATGAATTTCCTTTCTTGTAATTATTGATTTGTTTCTTCGAGAAGATTCTCTTAGCCATTAGCGCCTCTACTTCTTGAACTTGACCCTGCGACTTCAAACGAAGTTCTTCTGCCATCAAACGAGCCCGCAAATTTGCCAAAGTTTGACTATCTGCGTTTGCAGATTCCCATGCACTATGGAAATGATTAAACTCGGACGGTAGTGACATTAAAATCTTCGAAATTACCATGGACTCAGAAATAATTTCTTTTTGAACACGTAATTGCTGCATTATTTCCATTAATTTTGATAAAAATGTCGCAATGTCATCTTCCGGTTGTTTTGTGTAGCCATAATATTTTTGTTGTAAAAATAAAATATTTGCCTTTGATGTTTGCTCATACGTACTTTTGAGCGTCTCCCACATCTCTTGAGCTGTTTCACAATTCATAATCTGCAGTAATGCCTGTTTCATACAAGTCGTGGAAATTGCTCGTCTGGCCATAGCATCCGCTTTCTTCCAAGTCACAATTTCCTTCGCATAATTTGTACATTCAGATGTCGGTTTGACGTTTGTTCCATCGACGTAGTCAAAAAGATCGTTAGCTTCTAAAATCTGACGCATTTGAAACTTCCATGTTAGCCAGTTGCTGCCGCTTTCCAGCTTTTCAATATTAACGCGATCGCCTTCCATTTATTTTGTCTTTTAATAATTATCGGCTTCAAAACTTCAAAAATAAATTGCTTTCCAATTTTCTTTTTTTGAGTTCACAAATAATTCTTGCACAAAATAAATAACGATATTTACTGCAGTTAATCTTCCTTTACAATTTCACGTAATCTGGGCCCATAACCTTTTGGATTATTGTGATTATATGAAAATGAAAAACTGGTTCTGGAATGATCTTTTAATGTAAAAATGACAACTATATAACTGTCTTATTTGACAACATGAAAATACAAGTGAATGTTACAAACTTAAACAAAACAATACCTGCAGACAACGCTTTACTAAATTCAATGAAACAAACAATATTTTGATTGAACTAACCTCAAATATGTGTTGTGTATTTTCTAATTAAATGCGTAATATTACTTTACAACTTTTATTTTCAACATAACGTTACATAAAATATTAACAACCGTCAACTCATTCTAATTAAAATGTACAAAATTTCTTGTAGGTTTTGGAAATTATAGTTATCATGCCTTCACGTTCAAGATCAAAAGGGGGCTGCGTTAGAAAAGAGAAAAGAGGTCGTTCTCTAAGAAGCCGATCCAGAAAAGGTAATTCGGAAAAAGGCCGAAGTAGAACTTGTCGTCGATCGAGAAGAAGTGTTTCCCGAAGTAGATCTCGTCGTCTATCGAGGAGAAGTCTATCTACAAGAGGACGCGATCGAAGAAGCCGGACGAGAAGACGATCGAAAAGTGGGATTCATAATAAAAAGTGCAGTAGACCGGATCCGAAAACCAATAAATCACTTAGTTCAAGCTGTTGGTATGCACCTTTTAAGTCAATGACAGAAAAATATTGATTTCAACTTAGACAAGCATAGATGTCTTCAGGAAGTGGCAAAATACAATGGTCTGCATCTAGAGCTGGATTTACAGTTTTTTTGAAGTCAACACAAATTCTGATATTAAAACTATTCTTTTTAGGTACAACTACTATTGGACTTGCTCAAATACTGAATTTTACTTTTTTTAATATGCCAGAATCACACATTTTTTTTTACTGTCCACTGTGTATAAACTAGGTATATTTTAAATAAAAATTACAAAAACAGAAAAACATACAATTTTTATTGTTCAGATTCACGTTTTCTTCTCAAAGACATCGACTGTTTTCTGCCTCTACTTTTGCGACTTTTGCGTCGTTTACTAGTACGTCCTCTGCTTTTGCTTTGGCTTCTACCCCGTTTGCGTTTTATGGATTTATTGGTTTTCGGACCCGGTCTACTGCACTTTTTATTATGAATCCCACTTTTCGATCGTCTTCTCGTCCGGCTTCTTCGATCGCGTCCTCTTGTAGATAGACTTCTCCTCGATAGACGACGAGATCTACTTCGGGAAACACTTCTTCTCGATCGACGACAAGTTCTACTTCGGCCTTTTTCCGAATTACTTTTTCTGGATCGGCTTCTTAGAGAACGATCTCTTTTCTCTTTTCTAACGCAGCCCCCTTTTGATCTTGAACGTGAAGGCATGATAACTATAATTTCCAAAACCTACAAGAAATTTTGTACATTTTAATTTGAATGAGTTGACGGTTGTTAATATTTTATGTAACGTTATGTTGAAAATAAAAGTTGTAAAGTAATATTACGCATTTAATTAGAAAATACACAACACATATTTGAGGTTAGTTCAATCAAAATATTGTTTGTTTTGCAGTTAAAAATGATGATTAGCCCAAGATTTTTATGAAATCCCATACAAAACATATTAGGTGTCTACCCTAGAAGTCTGCGGTTGTGAAAATCAAAAAATATGGTCCTATAAGAGTTTATATTTGTGACTGTTCGGGCATTATTTACAGTCGCCATTTGCTTTTATTTTTTGCTTTGGACAAAAAAAAAGTTCTCTATTTATTTACAGTACCCATGTGGTAAAGCAACAACGAAATCCATGTATTCCAATTTTTTTACAAGTTGGTTTTGACACTAGTAATCAATAGTATACCAAACATCTGACGGCAGAACAATAACAACCAATCATAAACCTTGAATTCACTTTCAGTCCATGATGTTTAATTGATTGGCTAGCTCCTTTGACAGTTCGCGTGTGAGATAAAGTAAGAGAGTAGATAAGAAATCCATTTTTGTCCTCAAAAATATCGAAAATTATGATCGTTAGTTAGTTCTATTTTGTACTGCTGAATGTATTGATGAAAAATACGAAGATATACAGTAGACGTCTTGCCAAAAACACTTCACTTCCTGAACAATTCGGTGTCGTTGAGAGACATAGGGGGTCGTCATCGTGCACCTACGCCTCGACAGGATCGATGGGTGGTAGGATTATCTCGAAATGTTCATATAACTGCACGCATAGTATGTGGAGCAACATTATTGGGTATGACCAAACTTTGAGAAATAGATTACATGATGCTGGTCGGCACGCCAAATGTCCATTTGAAGTTCCCATGCTACCTCATGGAAATCGTAGACTCAGATTAAGGTGGGGGCTACAACATTGACTTGGGGCTTACAAGAATGGAGTTCTGTTTACTCACAAGTGAAGCTGCATAACGTTCATTTTCGCCAAAGTCTTCAAGATCCTACTACACAAGAGTGGACCCCATTACCTCAGAATGAAATTGATCATCTAATTTTAAGTATGCCAAGACGGTGTCAAGCTATAATTAATGCTGCTGAAGGAAATACATAATATCCACGTGCGTACTGACTAGAGCATTTTACTCTGGTAGTAGTTGGTATTGGAAAAACGCACCAGCAGCTGCAATAGCATTGTCCAAATCCATGATTAAACTCGACGAACACAACTAACTATCGGATAGAAAACTGGGAAAAAATAACAAGCACTGCGAGCGAATTGGCAAAATTTTTGTTCGGTTCGTTTGAGCGTGCTTGGTTCGTTCGCTCTAATGAGTATTATGTTGAGAATTTTAATTAAATTAGTCTTTTTTTCAACTTTTGTTTGATTATTTCACCAATGAGGTATCATATTACACTGGAATTAAGATGAATACATTGCTGACTATTCAGTCATCAGAACGGTTTGGTACTTTTTATAATCCAATCGAAATTGAGGTATAGTAAATTTTATACCCATTTAGAATAAGACCATCCTTATTTATTATTAATAAATCGGTTGAAACAAAAAATTACCAACAAAAATGAACGTCGTAACTAATTTATTAGAAGTCACGTTTTTGAAGTTACGTCAAATTTTGATTTCATGTTAATGTCATAACGCAAAATGAGATATAAAAATGCGATATTCTGATGAATCCAAAAAACTTATGCTTAATGTAGTAAACTATTTTCAAAACGATTTAGGATCTCGATTTAAGGCAATTCAAAAAGCGTCCGAAGCACTAAAAGTTCCAGAAAGCACATTATATAATCTTGAAAAACCAAACAGAGCTACAGATTTCGAATTTAGAAGAAATATGTCTGCAAGCGTTTCCCGGAGCAAAACCCGAATTACAAAAAATACCCTGCATTGTTTGAGGAAAGTAATTTATAAAATGTATGCGCGAAAGGATAAAATCACAGTAGAAACTATTTTACGGCAATTTATCGAAGAGTCTCCAGAAACTAAGATTTCCAAAGGTTCGTTATATTTGGGAATTAAAAAAATGGGTTTTCATTTCAAAAAACAGGATGGAAGAAAACATTTATTGGAAATGCCTGCAGTCAGATTAAAAAGAATATTATTTTTGAACAAATACCATGCTGCTAAAAGCGAAAAGCTGTTTTTCTGGATGAGACATGGGTTTTTAGTAAAAGCGGGGACAGAAGAATGTGGCAAGATGGTACTAAACACAGTGATTTAAAAATAACTGGAAGTGGGACACGATATGTAAT
Source organism: Lochmaea crataegi (assembly GCA_947563755.1). NCBI lineage: Eukaryota > Metazoa > Arthropoda > Insecta > Coleoptera > Chrysomelidae > Lochmaea > Lochmaea crataegi. Next base: position 12,255,781 of record OX387437.1, on the reverse strand, counting down.
TGTTCATGCCGGTAATAAAAAAGGTTTTGTGGCAAATGCATCGCTTATTTTTAAATGCAATAAAAAAACAGGCGATTACCATGATAACATGAACACCGAAAATTTTGAAAATTGGTTTAAACAGCAACTAATTGTAAACTTGGAAGAACCATCGTTAATTATAATGGATAACGCAACGTATCACAGTCGCCTGGATGAAGAAATCCCAAGAAAAAGTTGGAGTAAAACACGCATGTTAGAATGGCCCAAAAAAAAGAATATTCCTTTTCCAGATCAGATTTTAAAGGATGCTGTTTGGAATATAATTGAAAAGCAAGTTTTGCCAGAAAAAAATTATCATTTAGACAAATACGCTGCCGAGCATGGTCATTGTGTTCTCAGGCTACCACCCTATCATTGCCATTTTAATGCCATCGAAATGGTATGGTCAGAAACTAGAAGGCATTATGACCAAGCTATTACGAAAACTGCAAGGTCACCTACTGAAGTCTTAAAAGTATGGAATGACGTTGTAAAAAATGTACCGGAGCAACACTGGCAGAATTACATAAATCATACAGAGAAAATTATTTCTGAAGCATGGGAAGTAGAAAACAAACTGGACCTACTAAACATCGAACCTATGGTGATCTCTGTATCCAATGAATCCGATGATGAACTATCACTTTCCGAAAGTTATTCTGATTTAGAAACTAATTAAACTTTGCCTTGAAGATCACGTTGTCATTTTTTTTAAATCTAGAATTTGTACTTAATCGAACTCTGAATTGCCATATTTTTTTAAGAAAACTATGTATCTAGTTAATAAAACAATGTTTTTGAAATTAGTGCGCTTCTTTTATATTCTTTTATTATGTCAACATCTTTAGAATTTTATGAATTTCATAAAATTAATTTGTATTATTACAAACCGCCACTGATAATATGAAATTTCAAGTAACTACGCCAATGCAATAAGAAATATGTCAAGCATTTGACATGACGAAGGTCATAACCTAATTTTTTTCATGCGGGTTCAGATGGTTCAAGAAGCCGCATACGTTAAGTTACTAAAACGGCTGGTACCTCTAAATAGGTATTAATTTTACTATACCTATTTATTTTCGTACTTAATTGGTTCTTTTGTAATGTGAAACTTAACAATGTTGTTGATTAAATAATAGTTTCTAATATCTACCTGTTGTGTTTGAATAAAGCAAATGAATTAAAGTTGAAGTAGAACAGCATTTTATATATTTGACAAATCACACAAAATGATTGCCATACATTCTTGTTTATAACAACAACCTAATATATAAGACTTAGCTAATTGGTAGTGGTGAAGTGTATATTCCAATATTAACACTGTTATGTGTACTTTAACTTGTGGCTGTTGTTAAGAAAAATGAACTTTGGAAAAAATGACAAATCTAAATATACGAAATTGGTCACACTATTAATTTGAATTTAACACAAAATTAACAAATGGCTGGATTCGACGGTTCTACTCCAAAAGATCCTGATGTGTAAGTAGATATAGATGTTCATAACCAGTTCATATTTTGTTGCTTCCAATACAAACTTGACCCTTTTTTTACGACATTACCTACTACAGTGATGAAATTTGAAAATATAGACATTTGGAAAAGATTGTAGTTTTATTTTTTTATTAATATTTAGGATTAAGGGTTAAATTTTTAGCAAGTTTGACTTTATTTACATATCTTTTGACAGTTGACCCTTATAGTATCGATTTCTGGTCATCGATTCAAAATATCGATTGTTACAACGAAAATACAACTACAGCGACATGGACACGCCCACCCAGGGCTCTTGATTGCACAGTACACCCCCACATAGTAAAGAAACTTGAATATACCAGATAGGAGGAAATAATCCGCGGCCGGTCAAGGGATGTTGTGTCCCAGGATGGATGTACAGATATAATCAGTAGCCAGTATCGCTTTCCAAACCCAAAAAATGAATTGGATATGTTTCATGAATGGTTGAAAGTCATAAGAAATGAAAAATGTGCGAGTATCGCCCCAGAAGCAGTGCACAAAAATTTTCGTGTGTGTTCCAGACACTTTAGACAAGACGATATAGTCGAAGTTTGGAAAAAGAGGAGTCAAGCGAACAGCCATTCCAGCTTTATTTTTGCAAGGTAAGTATAAGCATTGTCTAAAAAAGAAATAGTCTAACAACCATACGGACTAATAATTTAACAGTTTTTCGTAATTTTGGACTAAACGTATAGATGGCGTATTGTGAAAGCTGGACAAAACGTTCAGAGGGCGCTGAATGGAATATTTCACTTCGAATTAGAAAAGATATCTGTATGTTTTGAGTGATTATGTTACTAAACGCTAGATGTGACGACACTTCGTATCCTTATTCTACTTTCCAAATAAATCTACCTGCAAAGCACAAGAATGTTTTTGAAGGTCATCCGTAATAACTTAAATAGTAGGTGAAGGGAAGAGTGAAAATGTTTTAGCATTGCATTCAGAGATAAATTGCATTTTGCTTGCATTTATAAAGTATGTACTTCTTGTCGTAATTGCGTGGATGCATTGAGTGGATTCACAACTCAGGTAATTTACTTAATCATAAATAGAAAAATATTTACTTGAAAATTGAAATATTCATGATTTAATGAGCTCTACAATTCATCAATTCGAAGGGAAAACTATTACATTTATATAGTGTTTCTGAATTTGTAAGAATTACAAGAACAATAAACATTACTACAGGTTATATTAAGTATGTACAGAGAATAAACAGATTACCTTTAAGTTGCCAACGCCAAACGCGCCACTAAAAAAACAGGGAATTTTGGCCGTTATATAAAGGTGGCCGTAATTGGCAGGTTGTGTGTCTTCAAATATGATAAATGTTATTAATTTTTCTTTGTATTTTATTAATTGAAAAGGAAGTAAAACAAGAATATAATTATTTAAGAATCTTCGAATCATTTGCTTAATGCTAACTTCTATACCTAACTAATCAAATGAGAATAATCCTGATAGTAGTTCACATTACAACAATCACATTTTATTTTCCCTGTTCTTTAATCGCAAAAGTGTAGCTTTACATAAAGCAATTAGGTTTTGTAAATCCTTCTATTTCTTGTAAATGGGACAACCTGTATAATAGTGGACATATTTATTAGACTTATTACTTGATAGGTACTTACATTGTGATAAGAATTTGTCATTTTGAATTTTTATAAAATTGTAGCTTTTTTTAAACACTTTGCAAGATTGTATGTAGTACTTACCATTGTTTAAGAAAGTAACCATAAAATATTTCATTGAGCTGATTAATCTTTAGCAAACAGTGATTCACCAACTATGCATTATATATAGATTAAAAGGTATTGGTAAAATTATTTGTACTGAAGATGACAGCAAACTGTTTTCTGTTCTTTAAATATGTATCTTAAAATTGATTAGAATAATCATTGTTTTTTATTAATGCAATAAACCGCACATTTTAACAAGAAACAATTATATTTTTAGGTAACTCTGGCCTGTCGAATTTGAGCCCAAAATCTCTGAAGTTCTTCATATGAAAGCGATTGTGAAATTTACTCTTAAAAATAGTTCAGAAGTTTATTTTGCAGGATATTTGTGTAAAAAGGTATTAGATAAATACGAGTGTAATGTATGCAAAGAATTTTTAGAAGATGATCTGAATCAAGCTCAGGATAAAAATGAATGTCTTATATTTTTAAAGAATTTTAATATAGGAGACTTTTCAATTTGACACTGGAAAGTGCCTTCACCTATTTTAAAATAATTTACAAAAATAAGTATGCATTATTTTTCAAAATATTTTGTGGGATTGATGGGAAAGTCGAAAATATCTAAGAAGATGAAAAATCAAATTATCAATAAATTGCGAAAGCACTTGTCTGATTGGTTTGTCGAAAATAAATGTAAAGTACATAGATCTTTTTTATTAGAAATATTGATAAGAACTTTAATTTTTAAGGATCTCAAATATAGATCGTTGAAAGCTGCTGCTGCAAAAAAAGCAGAAAAAAATCTGACAAACTGACAATTTTGCAAAATAAGTGACAGTTGAACATCTTTATTTTAGACTCTTATGTACTTTACGTTTCATTTTCAAATATTTCTAGGTTAGCTCACTTTTGAGTTAAATCAAAGTTTAATGTACATATCTTTGAATTTTTTTGTTTTTATTGTTATTTTATGTACAATTTAGTAGAATAAAAGGAAATTTAATAAAAAATTGTTATTAATAATTTTTTTTTACAAAATCCATAACAATACTTTCACCCAAAACCCGATTGTTATACAAGAAGTTCTTAATACCGATTCTATTAGGAATTCATCTCTGTGATAAAGGTTATATATAAATGTGTTCATCTATTTGTCCAACAAAAGAATGTTTCTTTTGAATATTTTTTTATGGAAAACTTACGCATTAACATCATTTGTGGAAAATAATTTCGGTATAGATATAGGGGTATCGAACGGAATGTAAAATACGATTAACTAAAAGAAATAAATTCAATTCATATCTCATTTAAAATTCGAAATTACTTTCACACCATATAAACTCCATTACAAGATATTTCGGTTTAAGGTTTAACTTAAAACCAATATGATTGATTCAAGAGAAAAACCCACAGCAGGTAGACGTTAATCCGATAACACAGTATCGTATATATTTTGTATTTGATTCATTTTTTGATAACATATCTACCCATTAGATGAAATAAACTAAAGCGTATACGGTGGGCCTCCATCTATGTTTCAACAGTTTAATTTATTCAATTCCAATTAATAAATAAAAGTTAAATATGTTTTTAAGAAATTCACTGATTTTTTTCACAAAATAAATTTAATTTATGTTTTAGTATCTAAATTTTACCGACTACGGATCTGTTACTGTTAGGTACTTTACAATGAGTGATTGATGAACTTTTATTATTAATCCGACCAGATACCGGTCAACGAAATATTGTGAAATATACTTTAGTAAGGCTTATTTAAATCGGTGTATAAACATCGAATATTCATTTCAAAAATGACGAAAAACATAATATAATACCTAACAAACAAAAGAGCATTCATCCGAACTTCGAATACCTACTTCTTTTAAATTAAGTGATAGATACAATGGTGATAGATACCTAATTTACTTTAATGAAAGTTTTGGTAAATGTAGAAATAATTATTGTATTTGAATTTTCATTATTGTCACAAAGACAGCTTTCTTATATTCTCGCCTATTACATTACATGAAGACAATGGGTATAATGCTCTCACTGTTTTACATAAAAAAGGTAAAATTTTATTTGGTTGGTTAGGTAGGTACACAGATAAGTTGAAATCTATTTACTTGTTGTTTATTTTAAGGATATCATGGTGCCACCTATCGGCCAGTAGTATTTCGGCTACGCAAGTATTTGAAAGTCCCAAATTTCACCGCAATTTAACTTAAACCACCACCTCTCAGTATATATGCATCTCTCTTTTTAGGGTCTCTGTTATACTCATTAGGTTGACAGACTATTTCTTTTTTAGACAATGGTTTAACTGAGAAAACCGAGCGTAAGCGTTCGTTCGTAGATTTCTACTTATTCTCCTGGTCGCTAGATGTCGAAAATTTAATGTGCCTTTACTGCGTAAAAAGGGTCACAAACGTCCAGACTTTCGAAAATTTGTCAGTGCCGTGCATGCAATGTTCATTTGGTTGTTGCCTATTGTATTGCATTTATTATGGTTTAAAAGTAACACCCAGAAATCTGTTGACCCAAGCTGCGAGAAACGTTTCCAGCAGCAGAGCTGTTCGGGAACTACAAAAAAATGCATGCGGCAGTGAAAGGGATAAACGACCAGATATCTAAGAAGGTCGTAAATCATCAAGTTATCAGCAGGCGGTCGATTCTACGCAGAGTTTTACCTGCCCTAGCCATTAAATTTTGTTTTATAGGTAGGTACAATGATATTGGGTTAAGATGATTATTAAGGTGGGAAATAGGGTTAGACGGTTCAAAAAATCGATTTTTTTATTTTATAAATTGTTAGTAAAACTATAGAAAAATATGTTCCCAAAATTTTAAATGAAAATTCCCTCGTTCTATTGTTATAAGCCATCAAAGTGAGTAGCTTTCCTTCAGGCCCCGGTTGAAGAAGATCGGTCGAAGAAAGCGGGTATAGAGGGGAAGCGGGCGGGGGACTATAGGCCTATCAGCCTGCTGTGTGGTATGGGTAAATTGATGGAGGGGATAATAAGGGATAGGATTGAGGAGGAAGTTGGTAGGAATGAGGGTTTTAGGGTAAACCAGCACGGGTTCACCAAAGGGAAATCTTGCATCTCGGCACTGAGCAAGGTGATGGGTTTGGTGGAAAGAGATAGGGAGGGCAGCTGGAGGAAGTAGAAATTGGCCCTACTCGTGTTCTTCGACGTCGGGAACGCGTTCAACAGTGTCAGCAAACGGGCAGTGTTGAGCGCGTTGTTGAGACTTGAAGTGGAGAAGGGGTTGGTTAACCTGGTGGAGGACTACCTGACGGGTCGTGTGATTGTAGACTCCAGAGTGCAACGGCTACTCAGTTTAGAGAGCACCTCAGGTGTAGATTCTGAGACCAAACTAGTATAAATTCAGAGAGTAGTCTTACCGGTTCTCGGGTAATTCTACTTGAAATTTATTTAAGGTGAAATAAAGATAAATTAGGAAAATTAGGAAAGGTAAGTGGGCGCCACTCTGAATAATACTAGCCTATTTGTTATTCACATCTGCATTATAGCGACAAATCCTGTAAGATTGGAAGGGAAAAAAACTATATGAACAACGTTATTAAATTTACAAGTTGTATATAGACTTTGTTCAAAAAAAATTAAATAGAAAAAAAATTGACTAGGTAGGTTGTTGTTCAATGTTGATGAGCTCACTACATGTAGCAGATGTACTTTCCTGAAGTGATGGCGGAGAGATGGTGTCCTTTTGAAGTTCTAGTTTCAGTTAACGTTCTTGCTTGTTCCAGGTAAAAATTCCTGACCCAGGTAGTGTCTCAGGTAAAGTTCCTGTCACAGGTAAAGTCTCAGGTAAAGTTTCGGGTCCAGGTAAGGTTTCGGGTCCCGGTAAAGTGCACTCAAATGAATGCACTTCTAAGATAAGATAAGATAAGCCAGAAAGGCTTCAATAGCACATGTTCGCCGGAAAAAGAAGAACGAAACCCCTTTGCCACTTGTTTAAATACACGACATCATGTGAACGACAACCGACTTACGTCTCATGTTCGTGTCACGCTCATACGCTTTGACCAGGAAAGGAATTTACCTTTCAGTAGTGAATTCTTGATTCATATTTGATTTATAATTGGTAGAAGAAGAAGAGACACGAGATCGAAGTGGGAATTTCAAAACAGTCGTGACTATTTTCCGACAGACGGACCTCTATCAGCGCGCATAGAAACGTTGATTTCGACTCTCGTCGACAGTAAATATATTCAGCCTTGAAACATTTCTCGGTGTTGGGTATGAGAAAGGACTGGCTATTCGCCGCCCATACGATAATTTATTAATTCAATCGAGGGAAGTAAAGTGAACGAAATTAACGTTACACACCCTTACAACCCGAAAAATATAAGTGAAAATCATTGAGCTATTACGAGACTGAAATAAAGAAGATATTAAGAAGATATTGAACGATAGGAAGACTAAGAAGAAAGGAACGAGTCACTGCGATACTGAAGGAAAAGAACAAATTTGAGGATTCTTCCGAATAATTAATTTAGAGAAAAATAAAGATTAAAAAAAAAAAATGAAAGAAAGGGAGCGTTCCAAAGTCTTCACCGGTACGCCAGGTGATTTTTTTTCTTCCTAGGCTCTTACCAGGGAGGTTGCCAGTTAGCGTCCACAGTAGCCATTGGTCATCGCGCAAGCAGAACATTAGGAAAAAAAATCATCTCACAAACACAACAGAAACTTTGAACGGTAAATTCTGAGAAAAGCGGAACCAGTACCAGGTATCTACATACCAATAATTTTAGAAATGTAATAGTAAGATAAATCACTGCATCAGTGGGTTCCCAAAGATAATGACTTAAGATAAGATAAGATAAGGAAAGAAATGAGACTCCCATCAGATACATTGATTATCCCTCAGTTAGTTAAAAAAGATATGGATGAGCTATTATTTATAAAATGTTTCTTTATTTAATTACTACTATCATATGAATAGAAAAAAAATATATTTTTGGAACAAATCCAAGGAAGTTTGTATTACTCCCTAACAGAATGTAGCTCCTGTCAAGCTAAAATGTTTTGGAACAATGCCAAGGAAGTTTGTATTACTCCCTAACAGAATGTAGCTCCTGTCAAGCTAAAATAATATATTATACCCTATATAACGATATATGAAAGAAAAATAAAAAAAAACCCAAAAAAAACTACTCATATTTTTGGTCGGATATGTGCATCACCACAGTATCACCGATCAAGAAATCAACTTCTGCCTAATGAGAAGGACCTCGCGAGAGATGTTAAATCGCGTCGTGGTCTTCAATCTCAGCTTCAGATGAAGTCCAAACCCGAAACACCATGAAAATACAACATAACGTTCCTTAAATAGAAAAGCTTTTAAGATCGATAAACTAAATAATGAATAACAACAAACCAAAAAAAACGAAAGAAAAAAAAAATTCCAAAAAAAAAAGTTTTTGGAAGAAGCTGATACATCAAGTCCAAGGAGGCTCGATCTAACCCCCTAACAGAATGTAGCTTCTGTCAAGCTGAAATTTGGGGAAAAGAGAAATTGACAACGGCATCCCACAACAGTACTGTTGGAAAATCCCCAGAGCGATATGTGAGCCATGTTGGCACAAACGCAGTAGCTAATCCCCCAAGTAGATTTAACTAAATGACAGCAGACCTTAGCCACCTCTGCCTCCCAGGCTGATTAACCCCCCGACGCTGAACCCTGAAACACATTCCAGACCGCTCTGAGCTCCCTCAACACCCACTGCTGAGAAATCCAACAAAAAATATAATCAAAAAGGGAAAATGTGATGCAATAAAATATAGACAGATTGAATCCATGTCTATAAGTGAAATATCTAGATCAATCTTTCGGAATGATCATAGATAGAGGTATGTAATGAGCAAAATAGAAAAATTTTAAGTATCAAGATATTAGGTAAGATATTGACTGAAGATAGGCAAAAAGAATTTCTGTAATGTAAGTTGACATCTCGAACATATTAACAAATAGATAATAAAAAAAATTTAAAACACTTGAGATACTAAAAATTTTCAACATGAAGGTAATGAAAATTTTTAAGATAATTAAGATAAAGGAAATTTTAAAACAGTTGGGATATTAAAATTTCAAGATAGTTAAGATAATAGAAATTTTAGATAACTGAAGTAATAAAACTTTAGAGCTAAGATAATAACTTCGATATCCCCTGATATGTCAGCAACTATGTAAGTTAATTGCAAAGTCAAATTGTCAATGGTCTTTAAAAAAAAATTTAATATACCCTTTCGGTATATAAATACAGACAAGACACTTTGTCTGTAACGATAAGATAAGATAAGTACTATAAAATATATAGTACAGTAGACAAGTTTACTACCCTTGTCCACTTAGATAAGATAAGATAAGATAAGGTAAGATATTTATCGTAAACTACGATAATTAAGATAAGATAAGGTACTGAAGATATAATATCACCCCTAAAACATTTAGAGTATATCCGATATTTCTCCAAATCAATTAGACCCAATTCATTAACCTCTATGCATGTGCGCAACAGGTTTATTACTCAATTTGATTTGACGGTGCAAAAAAAACTTTTCCAAAATTATAATAAATTTGAATATTTTAAAAATTCGAAAAATTCTCAACAGATTTTATATTATAATTCTTAGATTAGAATTCCATCCGGCTAGGAAAATATTTATTACACTACTCATTTATCCCAGAACACGAATGTTAATTTGCTAATCAGTAGTAGGGAAAGAAAGTCATTGTCGTTTCTAGTCAAAGAAAAGGAAAATCTCTATGATAAAAAGATAAAAAAAATATTCGAGACACCAACATACAACACAAATAGAATGAACAATTAGGAAAGGTATATTTATCTGATTACGTTAGGGCTGCTTCGGAATCATCGATATCAGAACACTCATCATCAGACAAGATACCAGCTTTAAGGTCTTTCATGTGCCATCGACCAATATTTTTTTCCGTTTCATCTTTTAATTCATACACTAAGGGAGAGATAACACGATATACGGTACATTGTGTATATTTCGGTAAAAATTTTGCGGAAATATATCTGGCTTTGTCCGATTTTGGGTAGTTCTTTTTCCAAACCCGATCACCTACATAAAACCTATGATCACGTTTGCGCAAATTATAACGTTGACTACTTTGTCGATATGCTGTTTGCAAGTTCTTTCTCACCACTTCGAAAAATTTAGGCATTTCTTGTGTATCCTGAATTCGGTGAACTTTGTCAAAAATGGTAACCTGATTATTTGCATTTTCTGCAATTTTACCATAAAAATTTCCCGAGACAGGTACATTTCGAGCAAAGGTAAGGAAGGAAGGGGTGAAATCGGTAACCTCATGTTTCGACAGCCGAATTGCTTGAGCAATTTTATATATTTCTTCATCCCATGTTCTATGATCTTCATAACTATAAGATCGTATAGCTGTGACAATCGATTTGTTTACGCGCTCAGTATGATTAATTTGCGGATGAAAGTTAGCATTATACCATATCTTTTGTACTGAATATTTTTCCATGAGATTTTTGAAAAGATGACTCGTGAACTGTTTACCATTATCACACGAAACAATTTGAGGTATTCCAAAAATGAGGAAAACATGATTTTCTAAGAAATCAACTATAGAACGAGCGGTAGTCTGACGTAAGGGATGAACCAATACGAATTTAGTGAACCAGTCAACTACAACAAGTGCGAACTGATTACCTTTGCGAGATCGGGGATATGGCCCTAAAAGATCACACGAATATTAATTGAAAAGGGAAGTTAATATTACGATATTGTCCCATTAATCCTGCTTGGGGTAAGTTAGATGGTTTACACGATGCACATATTTTACAACGAGTGACATATTTATAAACCGATTTTCTAAGATTCGGCCAATAATAAATTTCAGAAATTCTCTCTAATGTTTTAAAAACACCGAAGTGAGAAGAAGTTGGACTATCATGAAAATGATGTAGAATTTCATTTCGATTTTTAGTAGGAACGACAATTTTCCAATCGGAAATATTACTAATTGGTCCAAATTTATTAAAGACATGTTTATATAATATGTTATTCTCCACTCGAAAACTTGGGTATTTTTCCGGAAAATCCTGAACATGAGAAATCATGTCATTATACCATTTATCAGGATGCAAGGTAGATAAGTCTAAAATACTAACTTCAGGTATACGAGATAAAGCATCCGCAACTACAGTTTCGGTAGATCTACGGTGTACGATAGAAAAGTTGTATTGCGACAATTGCAATATCCATCTAGCCAAGCGAGGAGAAGGTTTTTTCATGTTATTCAACCAAACCAGAGAAGAATGATCGGTAATTACGGTGAAATGACGACCGATAAGATAATACCTAAAATGACCGATCCCTAACAAAACTGCTAACAGTTCCTTTTCGGTAGTACTGAACTTCTTTTGACCCTTTGTGAGTTTCTTACTCATATAAGCTATGGGATGTTCGAGTCCATCTTCCAGTTGAAAAAGAACACTTCCTACCCCAACATCACTAGCATCTGTCATAAGGAAGAAAGGTTTGGTGGAATCGGGACTACTTAAGATAGGAGCGGTAGTTAAGACAGTTTTCACCTTTTCGAAAGCTTGATCTGCTTGGGGTGTCCAAGTAATGGGTTGGTGTTTCTTTCGCTCACTTAGAAGATCAGAAATTGGAGCAGATAAGGAAGAAAAATCTTTAAGAAACCGTCGATAATACGAAACCATTCCCAAGAATCTACGCACCTGAGTGGCAGTTTTCGGAACAGGATACTCACAAATAGCAGAAACCTTTTCAGGATCGGTACGAAGACCATTTTCATCCACTACATAACCTAGATATCTAAGGGAAGAACGACAAAACTGACATTTATCTAAATTCACCGTCAAGCCGGCATCTCGTAATCTCTCAAAAACACTCTGGAGAATTTCCATGTGTTTGTCAAAATCAGGAGTACAAATGATGATGTCATCCAGGTAGTAAAAACAATACGGTTCTAAGGAAGGACCAATGACCAAATCGATCAAACGACACATACTAGCAGGAGCAGAGACTAAACCGAAAGGGGTAGTGACATACTCGAATAAACCTTTACCCTTAACTGCAAAAGCTGTTTTTTCCCGAGATGATTTCTCCAACGGAATTTGATAAAATGCTTGCTTCAGATCGATACTAGATATATAACGAGTATCTCGAAGTTTACTCAGTATAACTTCGATTGAAGGTAAGTGATAAGCATCTTTATTTAAAGTTACACTATTTAATTTACGTCCCTCAAAACACATTCTGTATTTACCATCTCCCTTTTGAACTAACCAGATAGGGCTACAATATGAAGATTTACTTTCCTGAATTACACCTAATTCAAGCAAAGTATCTACTTCCTTTTCCAGGTAAGCTTGCATTGCCTGAGGTAAGGGATATTGGGTTTGTTTAAAGGGAGGGGAATTTCCGGTATCAATAAAATGCTCTATCAAGGTGGTTTTGCCGATTTTACCTGAAGGACTAATAGTCTTGAAGAGGTCAATAGTTTGATTTAATTTACCATTTTGATTAGGAGTTAAATGAGATACATCCCGAATTGTATTGACTACAGCCAACGAGAGAGAATTTACAGTTAAAGATAATTTAGAGAAATTTATTTTTACATTAAAAATCTTAAGAAAGTCCATACATAACGTTACAAGAGGGAGGAGATATGAGATGGAGGCTGGAGTGCCCCAGGGCTCTATTCTTGGACCGACGCTCTGGAAGTGTGTGTTTGATGAGGTTTGTGGGATTGTATGTGAAGAGGGATGTGAGATTACGGTGTATGCGGACAATGTGTGTCTGGAATGTACGGAAAAGGGAGAGGCGGAGATAGAAAGAAAGGCGGAGAGAATGTGCAGGAAGATTGTGGAGAAGATAGAGCGGTGCAGACTGGAAGTGGCGGAAGATAAGACGGTGGGGTTGCTAGTGAAGGGACGGAGCAGGGCAAGGGAAGTGGGGGTGATGGATAGCCAATTATCCTTCAAAACCCATATGGTAAAGGCGGCAGAGAAGGGTAAAGTGAGGGCAGCATGGCTGGGGAGATTGATGTGTAATGTGAAAGGGCCGGGAGAGTGGAAGAGGAGGGTAATTGGTAGGACGGTAGAGCAGAGTATGCCGTACGGTGCGGAGGTGTGGGGTGAAAGAGCGGGGGCGAATGCGAGGGTTAGGCCACTTCTGCGGGTGCAGAGAGGGATACTGCTGAGGGTGGTGCAGGGGTACAGGACAGTGGGTGGACTGGCAGCAGCGGTGCTGGCAAGGTCCTACCCATTGGACGTGTTGGCTAGAGCTAGGAGCAAACGCTGGAGGGGTACCACCAAAGAAGAGGTACGGGAATGGATGGAGGAGGAAATGGAGAGAAGGTGGGAGGAGTATGAGGACACGCTAAAAGGAGCGATTGGGAATAGGAGAGATTGGATGGACCGGAAATTCGGGGAGGTGAACTACTTCTTGACACAAGTGCTCACTGGACATGGGTCGAGAGTAGGGTACCTCCACAAGATTGGGAAACGAGAGACTGGTGTGTGCGAGAGATGTGAAGTGAAGGATGATGTGCGGCATGTGCTTAGATGCTGGAGGAACGAGGAAGTGCTGAAGAAGTTGGAGAGGAAACTAGGGGAGGCGGTGTACTGGGAAAACATGGTGGAGATAATGTTGAGGGGGGAGGAGGAATGGATGGAGGTGAGTGGAAAGGAAGAGAGCATGGTAAGGGGGAGAGATGGACTCGATATGTCATGAGAGGCAGGAGTGATAGGAGGGAGAAGATGACGGTGTGAGCGGAGAGTGTGCGAGGGACCGCCGCCTGTCTCGAAGTTTGCTAGGGTAGTGATTCCGAGACGGGGGTAACGGCGAGTATGAGGTGGGTTTGGTTGGTAGGCATCTCCTTGGGGATGAGTCCAACACTGTTTGGGTCCTGGACCCATTCGAACATGAGTTTACCATCTCGGCCCGAAAAAAAAAACAAAAACAAAAAAAAAAGGCCCCGGTTGTTGATCGCTCTACGAACAAAGCTAATAATGTGGGTCGTCGGCTAATATTGATTTACGACCTTCTTAGATTTTTGGTTTCACTTTACAAACATAATTAACGATAATAATTTTATCAAATTATGCAAAAAATTCTGAATTAATCCAAGAAATAGTGGGGGGAGGGATCAAAATCTGGCAAAAATCATCTTGTGTAATAAATGAAGGGTCCCCTAGCTGTGATATCCAAAAATGGAGAATGAAATTCAAAAATTCTCTACTCTAGAAAAGAAAAATATAAAATATTTTGTACTTACGATTCACTTTGTTTGGCAATTTTCGTTTTATTCTTAGCCAGCAGCCTTTTCTTTTCAGCTTCTTCCTTGGATTTTTGTAATTTTTTTCCTTTTTCCGCAATTACTTGTTTGCGGTTCTCTTGTTTCAATTTTTCTCTTTCTTTTTGAATCAACTCCCTCTGTTGTTGTGCCTACAAAGTTTAATTATCACTGTATTCACATCGCAATGATCACAAAATTTTTCCCCAAACCAAATTTAATGACCAGTAACAAAATATTTTACGTACTTTTAATTGTTTCTCCTCTCTTTTGTGCCTCTTTTCGTCAGCATGTGCTTGTAGTAAAGAATCCTTTTTCAATTGCGCCTCCTGTTCCTTTTCCTGTCTCCTTTTTTCTCGTTTCCTATATTCGGCTTGCGAAGCTTTCAGAGCACTCAAAGTTTTGGTGGATGAACCACTGTCATTACTCGAAGACGATTGCGAAGTTGGTGTCATTTTATTTATTCATGTTGTACTGCAACTTTTCGGAAGGAATTTATTCGCAAACGGAGTGTAATGTTTGGTTTTAACTTCGGTATTTTGATCTTCCGGAACTGGAATTTTGGAAGTATTTCTACTTCCACTGCCGAGTTTCTCGAATGCTTCGACTTTCTTTTTTATAGATGTCTTATCAAACGGACTGAAAATTTCTTTGATCTGTTGCTTCTTTGATTTCATCTTAGGTGGAGTTTTCCATTCACTTTGATCTTTAACTTGGGGCAAAAAATTGAATATAAAACATACAAGAAGTGCAGTACGAATATACGTTTGATGAATTTATAGTTGGCCAGAAATTTATGTTAAAAATCATCTACTCACCATCATTCTGAACTATTGTTGGTTTTTCTACTACCATTGTTTTATTGAACGCAGGAACTACAACCATTGTAGAACTTTGAACTTCTGCCCCTTCTGGATCGTTATCATCCAAATTAGAGACTGCATCTTCATTTTCAGTTTGAGCACTTTCATTTTCTTCTTTGTCATCGGAAGAGGAAGTTGATTTAGATCTTTTGGACGTCTGTAAAGTACAAGAAATTTAGATTTTATTGAATAGATGAGGCTTTTACTTGATATAGATCCATACTAAATGATGAAATAAAACAATTTAATTTGTTTAAATCTCCATTTTATTTTGAACTCATGTTCAATTTAAAATTAGTGATAAAGTTGATAAAGCTACTGTGTAGCGAAACACGCCACACTAATTTTAAATTGGACATCAGTTCAAAATAAAATGGAGATTTAAACAAATTAAATTGTTTTATTTCGTTGTTTAGATTTCATCAATAAAAGCCAAACTTATTGTATAAAAATGTACCTCTTTGACTTTGGATCCTTTAATTTGTCTTTTGGTTTGTTTTGTTTTACCGGGAGGTTCGTTTTTGTTATCTTTGCTTTCCACTTCTGCATTTTCTTCGGCTTTTTTCTTCTGTTGTCGAGTTTTCGTACGTGTAGATCTATCTTGTAGTTTCATTGCTAATCACTGGTTCTTCATCAGTTGTTTTTCCTTTTTTCTTTTCATCATCAGCATCTTTATCGTCTGTTATATCGATTATAGTAACTGTAGTGTTTTGAATTATTATATCAGACGATTTACCTCGATCAGCCTTAAAAAAAAACATAATGATAAATCTACATGGTAAGCAGGGAAATGAGACAAATCACCTTTTTACTTACTTCAAGTTCCTCCTCGTATTTTTTTTTATTTAGATCGATTTGATTTTCCAACAGTTTCTTGAGATTCCTCTTTGATTTTCTTTTTTTTTGGTGGCAACATGGTTTAGTGCCGGCATATCATTTTAGCTATAGACTCATTTCCTCAAAAGAATGATATTCAAATGAATAAAGTCAAGAATTGTAGAGCTGTAGCACATTTTAAATAGTAATTTTACTAAAAATTCTTTAAAAGAGGTTAATACATAGGTACTTGTTACATCAGACTTCTTCTCGATCTTCTGCGGGATCCACTTCTCCCCGATAGACGACGAGCTCTACTTATTCGGCCTTTTTTCGAATGTACCTATTTCAGGATCGGCTACTTCTGGAACGACCTCTTTCTTTTTCACTGAAAGAGCTGCAGTACTGTCTGGGAGAAATTCTAGCGCAACGTAAAGGCATGATAAAACTATAATATCCAAAATCACAAGAAATTTTGTACACTTTCATTTGAATGAGTTGACAGTATTGAATAAATAAATAAACTCAATTGTTTGTTTTGTTTTTTATACAACTTGATCTAATAATTTAATTTAAAAATTTTTCATTGGATACAATTAAAATTGGAAATTCTCCAACCGAAATTAAATATTCTACAAGCTTTCATGTCATTTCGATAACTTTAATTTATTGTGCTAGCTACATTGACCTTGTATAGAACTCTTCTATTTTTTACTCTGCTTATTTCAGTGGTGAACACACAGAAGTAAAAAAGTTGTTTATTTCTGTGGATTAACACCAAACATACTCGATAGTGGTAATCAAAAACACCAAAAAATGATTTCAAACCAATGACGTTCATTATTTCAAACTCAATCACGGAACGGTATATCCATTCTCAGTAATCAATTTTTTGTTCTTAATAATAGGAGATGGCTGCATTAGAGTATGGAGGGTAGAAGGGTGTAATTGAGAAATATACAGTATTTAAAATCTCAATTATTTACGTAGTATTTCCTTTTTTAAGTTTGTATCTTACTCTAATAATTCATGGCGCTGTTTTTAAAATCCTTCCACTTGCTACTATGGCGCCATCTTAATTTGCTTCCTTTCGATGGACACTTTTCAATACGTTCAGATGGTGCTCCTTCCTTCTACCCTCCATACATTATAGGTAGAATCATGGAGGCTATACAAGGAGATCGAACTCATACGGGAAAATTGACAAAAAGTGTCCTCAAAATCGTCAATCTAAGCAGTTTGTTTTTTAACCGCGGCGTCGCGCATTGTACCTAAGATACCATTTTAAAACTGTCACGACAATAACCTTACTTTTTATATTTTACCAATTTGACAGTAGGCAAATAGTAAACATTACTTGTGAATTATAAAAACTAGAAAATTAAAATTGTTAAAAATTGATAATGTTGTTGAAATTTATTGCAATAGTGGTTGGTAGTGCAGATTATTTAAAAGGAAGACGTGAATTGAATTTAATTTAAGTAAACCAGAGTGCAAAAATAATAAGAAATATTCAAAGATAAAAATAAAGTAGGAAAGGAAATAATATTCATTATGATAGACTTAAATTATATACCTTACTTGTGAGAAGTCTAGAAAAAGCACAATTGCACACAAAATACTTTACTTTTGCTGATGACATTATTATATTCTAGACAAATACAATTTAAGAGAACTGGAAGAAAAACGGTGAACAAAGATTTGAAGAAAAACCAGAGATGGTTGATAAGGAATAAGCTGTAATACTAATTTGAAAATATTACTGGCATGTTATACAAAAAAATAGGAATTCAGTTGATGTTCAGATAAAAATAGGAAATGAAAATATAAATAAGGTGAGAACATACATTGAAGCAAATATATTCATCAAATAGAATAAAATTTATGTTTGCCAATTATTGGTGCACTTTACCAATGAAGGGATTACTAAAACCATAAGACATTGAAACTAATCGGTAGGTTCTTACCAATCTTCAGCTACCTAATTCCAGTGTGGCACACTTGTAGTATATATAACATTCATAGATCAAACACAGAGGATTCAAAATAGTGTAGAGTATGTTTTGTGCAATTTCAGTTACAGAACGTCCACAGTTATATATTTCGTGTACATACTTATGTATTTTACTAATTGTGTCTTTCCACTGTGTTTGCTTCATTAGGAAATAAACTTTTGTAAATTGCAAATTTTTGTATTTTTAAAATAAAGTACTTAAAAAAATTATTTTCATGTATGATATGGAATTATTTAAATATATTTTATATTGAAAATCTGTGCATGAACTAATGTCATTAGTAAGTTGTACCTATTGATTGAAAATATATTGTATTTTTCATTGTTATTGAGTTTTAAGACTTTGGGCTTCATCCTACACCTGTTAAACCATTTCAGTATTCTGTTATAAGTTTTTGTAGCTTATTTACTGTTATTTTGAGATTATTATGACTGATCAAAGCGATGTCATCTATATACTGCAATATGTATGCAAATTTAAATGTTCTGTTGCTAAATCATAGTTGTAACAAGATAGATAGATTGTAGAGCAAATAGGACAGTGAGGAACACTGGAGAAGTCCTTAAATGTTTTGAATAAAACTGTAATTCACTTTTACTTGTGGTGTTCTATCACTAAGGTAGTTTTCAAGATTAAAAGCAAGTATTTAGAACACATCATTTCATATAGTTTGTAGAATATACCACAGTTCCAAACACCATCAAACGCTTCAGTAATGCCTAGAAAAATAGCAGCTCTATGTTTTCATCATAGACTAGAGGTTTGTATATTTGATGTCAGGTTCGATAGTGAATGCATAGTTGAGCATCTGGTATCAAGATGTACATGTATTTTCTGATATCCTTCAGTTAAAATTTTTTGCAAGAGTACCCGTAATCCTATAAAGCCTATTGGTAAATTGAGCAAAAAATATGAAGTATTCTAATTACCTTATTTCAACTTCAACAGTTCACTTATTACTCATAATACCTAAGCTGAATAAGTATAACAGGCAATAGGATAGGTAGGTATCAAGTTAGAGACAAAATACTGATTGTATCTTTGAACAATGTTTAATGATCGAAGGATTGTACAATTTATATTTAGGTAAAAAAAGTTAAATAGTGTGTAGTAAATTACTTCTCGTGCAACTCTCTGTATATTCAATATTTTCATAATTTCTTCTTGTAAAGGCTTGACCAGTTCAGAAGCAATTATCTTTTCGTTATAATTTCATGGAAAATAACCTAAAATATTAGATATTAATTCTGTAATTGTTTTATTACTTCTTATTAATATGACCAAATTTGTATGTTATTAGATCTTATGGCTACTGGCTATTTATCTATACATACCTACTTTCTATGTTTTCAAACTGTATATCTTCTAGTTGCAATTCTCAATTATTCAAAGGCCATTTAATATAGTACATTTGAAGTGGCACATTTCCTCCAAGCATTTCAAGTGATTTTTCCTTTTTTTCCACCGTTTTTTCATATTTTTGTGTAGCCAAGATTTTTTTACTATTTAGGAAGCCAGATTCTGAAAAACTTTATACATAAGTATTGTAAACATATCTCTTTATTCATCTTCAATTTATTTTTTATAATTGGACAATCCAACTTGTGAACTTTGGTTCTAGAATATACTTACTTGCACATAGAGATATGAGTCTTCTTTATTCAACAAATTTCTCTTTTAAAGACATACTCATATGTGGTGCCCTTTATAATGACCAGAAATTGGAATACATGGAGTTCGATCTCCTTGTATAGCCTCCATGGTTGTAACTACAGTGAGCTTTGGATAATGTTTTGTCATCAAATGTTAAACAAAGTAGAAAATTGTGCATGTGACAGAACTGAGAAAAATTTGCAAATGGACGTGGTACAAAACGATCACGAAAATGAATCCATCACTGCTGAAAATCCTCATGTGGTTATTTTGCACGAAAAACTTGCAAGAAAACAAGCTGATAGATACTTGCTCAACATTGGACTCGCTTACCACCAATTAGGATATAAAGTTACAATATTGTACCTGCATATCTGTAAAGGAATGGTCTCTCTCGAAATGTGAAGTCAATATCGTAACTTTATATCCTAATTGGTGGTAAGCGAGTCCGACTTCACATTTCGAGAGTGACCATTGCTTTACAGATATGCAGGTACAATATTGTAACTTTATATCCTAATTGGTGGTAAGCGAGTCCAATGTTGAGAAAGTATCCATCAGCTTGTTTTCCTGCAAGTTTTTCGTGCAAAATGACAACATGAGGACTTTCAGCAGTGATGGATTCATTTTCATGATCGTTTTGTACCACGTCCATTTGGAAATTTTTCTCAGTTCTGTCACATGCACAATTTTCTACTTTGTTTAACACACAATAAACCCCCACATAGTAATGCAACTCCCATGTTAGAGAGTGGGAGACGGTTTTTAGCGACGCCTGCGACCGGCCGCGTACTAAATGAAAAATATGGATAGGCGTTCAAGCAATATCAGGCCACTGATAACAATGAGAAGAATTGGCGCTGAATTTAAATAGATCAAATGGCGGCAAATTTAAATAAAGTAATAGTTAATTGCACAATATTTGGTTAATTGTTTATTTTTAAATTCGTCAAAAATTGTCAGTATTTACATGTTTTGCTTATCGTTAGAAGGTTATAAACGTATTTACACAATAAACATGTAAAAATTGACAATTTTCAATAAATTTCAAAAATAAACTATTTTCACAAAATACCGAACAATATTGCATGGAAAATCGAGCAAATCATTAGTAATGAAAAGGTTGCTAAGCCTCCAAATGGGAAAAAATTTGGAATCAATCAAAACACAAATTATGATAAGAGTATCTTTTATTAATATCATTCATTACATAGTTTAAAAATATTTGATAGTAAAACATAAATTTAATATACCAAATAACACTTACTTATACCATTGTCTAAAAAAGAATTCCATAATATTATTTTCATCCGCAA
The DNA here is from genome assembly GCA_947563755.1 of Lochmaea crataegi. Lineage (NCBI taxonomy): Eukaryota > Metazoa > Arthropoda > Insecta > Coleoptera > Chrysomelidae > Lochmaea > Lochmaea crataegi. Next base: position 12,234,543 of record OX387437.1, on the reverse strand, counting down.
CTTCTTCCAAGATTTATAATTTATAAGCGGTTTTTCATTGAAGGCGCTTTAATTTAAAGGCTATTATTTGATGTGTTTATCTCTTTGTCAAAAAGCATCAAAGCATAGAGGTTCAAGCGCTTTAAAAGAGCGCCGCTGCTAGTGCTAACTTTGCGCTAGCGTGGCTGAATGCGCCCAAATGTATTATGTGAGTTATTTATTTAAATTATTGCAGTCACTGAAAACTTTGAGAGTGATTCAGTCTTGCGTTTCTCTCAAAATCTGGATATGAATTTATGATGGTGAAAAAATTGATAAAGAAATTATCAAAATAATGCCTTATATGATACAAAAACTAGTCATTTTTTTATAAAACGAAATATTTTTTATTAAACGATACAAAACGAAATATTTTTTATTAAACGATACAAAACAAAATATTTTTCATTAAATATGATACAAAACAAATAATTTTCTTAGAAAATGATACAAAATATATCCCTTTACATTTTGAGAAATTTTAAATACACTTATACAGGGTGTTTTTACCAGTTTATTTGTAGACTGTTCAAAATTTTGTAATTTCTAAAATTAATAAAAATAATTGAATTTTGGAAGCAATTTAAAACACGCTGTATTGAATGTATTCAACTTCAAATGTAGTTGTAATTTTTGTTTTTCTTGCCCATCCTCGATTCTAATTATACATAGTATAAGAACAAATTTATCTATAAGGACATCCACTGGCCCAATGTCCTCTTCTTCCACATGAGAAACAATTTCCATATCCACCATAATAAGGAGTACGGTGAGACCTTTAAAAATGAACAAAAGAAAATTACCATACGGTCCGATAAATTTGCAGATTAGAATACATAAAATTGATAAATAAAGTTTTCTAATAGGATTATAGCTTAAGTAAAATTTCATGCTAGGCAAGACCATTTCACTAATTTCTCCACGATCCTGTTGTCAAGCTTCAATATGTAATTAATTTGATTATTAATAACGTGAAAGACTCTAATCCAGGGTATCCCGAGGATATTCAAAAGAACCTTTTTATTTAACCTACCTAGGTTGAAATGTGAGCATCTACAAATAAATCTTTTGGACGATTTAAATTTAAATCATTTTGTACACAATTCAAAACAACATAGAATCGTATATTTCTATTACAATAATTATTATTATTATGTAGGTAGGATATTTTAGATGCAAATCTTGGGATACCCTAATTAAAAAAAAATGAAATAAAGTTTGTGAAATAATTGATTTATTTATGTATATAAAAGTTGTTACGGTTTGGAATCAGTTATTAAAAATATTAACGATAAATAACCAAAAGCTTACCTTAAAGAAGGAAAAAATATATAACTTCTAATGTTTCCATATTTATTCAAACTTAGTAGAACAGAATTATAAATAATACCGTGTGTTTGTTTTAAAGTAAGGGATAATCTTTATTGTTTACAATCTGAATTTCTTCTTCTTCATTGATTTAATTGTTGGTCTTGGTTTATTAAGTAAAATAGCTCACTGATCAATTATCGTTATTGGTTAATTAGTTTTTAATGGCCTAATGGTTCGAATGTTCAGACTGCATACTTTGACTTGTACCTTGTCATTTTTTTTTCTTTTTTTAAATGGCTGCCTTTTGAACCACATGGGTTCGAATTTGTCGAAGCAATTTCGGATTTAAAATAGCCTGAAATACAAAAGAAACAAACAGTAAGTTAAACTTATTTGTATACTCTTCTTCAAAAGATTTGGGAAGAAGCCCTAACGGGGATATTTAATGGTTTAATTTATTCCACATAACCCAGCTAACAAGGTGACGTCAAAGAACGTCAAAGTCACGTAGAAATCAGGTCAAACACGTCGAAGTCATTAAGGTCCCAAAAGGTGACGTCAAAATAACGTCATTTTGAACACGAATTTGGATCATACCTTAATCTGGTTAAAAGCTCACGTCATTATCACGTGATTTCAATGACAACTTTATAGTTCTTGTAAAAAAGTATCGATTTGTATTGTATATTTCAGAAATAATTTGTATTTCGTGCCAAACGGCAATAACCAATAGCAAAAAATGCAAATACAGTAGAAACGCTGAAGCTTTTCCATCACGTGACTGTTACGTCAGCAATATTGTTCATTTTAATATAAACTGTAGAATAAATAAATATTTTAGTTGATTTTCTAATATGTTAAAGCATCCAACAGTATTTTCCGTAATAATTCAATGAGAAATAGGAAAATCTAAAAAATATCTTACATTAATGTAATAAGTGTTGCCTACGTACATAGGTACACGAAACTGCGATCTGGAAACTGCTAAGTACAAACAATGGCAATAGGTAGGCAACACAACATACTTGCAAATAACTTACGGTTTGACAGCCATTTTGCACAAAGCACTCAAAGCAGATACCACGCGGTTTTTCTACAAGGTATTAGAACGTGTTAGTGTATATGGATTTTCAAATGAAAACTTTTTTCACTATTATCGAACATATTGTTTTTGTGTATATTGTGTTTCTGTGCTGTTTACCGCGTTAAAAGTGCTAAAACAAAAAGATGTTTTACGGTGTTCAGTTTGCCGAACCTGTTGGTCATTAGTACATGAAAAATGGCTGACGCCTCACAAAAAAGAAGTTTGGTGGCCTCCTCATAAACAGCAGGATGTTTTTGCTAGAAGCCTTAAAAAGGGAGAAACTCCGAACGAGCAATGGTGCCTGTATAAAATATTGAAAACGTTTTTTCAGGAAGGTAAAGTTGGATGAATTTTTATTGTAGGTTAGAATTATATAAATATAGGGCGGCTTTCTGTTTCCACGGTCCATTATCTTTTTTTGTGTATTAAAGAATGTATTATAAAGGAGAAGGAATTCGAAGTAAGATAGTTGATATGTAATTTCCTATTTTTGTTGTAGATAATTTTCAAAAGGCTACAATAAAATTGAAAAGAGCGGAATAAAAAATTTTGAACAATGGGTGATAAAACTATAATTTCTTTAAAAACATTTTTAACTTCCAGAACACTTTGTAAAAGCTAAATCCTACCCAAAAACTTTGAAGGAGTTACCACCAGAAGTACAATTGCTAGAAAAGTCAGGTATAGTAAAGAAATAAATTAAATTTTTATAGTGGTTCAATTAGTGTTATTTATTTTTTTAGAGAGATTTAGAGGTTATTGAAAAAGAGAAAGCCCATAAGCCAACAGCAAGCCAAAGTGGTAATTTTGGTGATCATTCCCGATTATCAAATGGCTTAAATTCATGTCAAACCTATAGAGAAGTGGATAACACAATAGTTTCAGGTATTAACATTTTACCTTACATACATTGAACAATCCTGGTTAATTTTTAAATATTTAGATTTCCAAAAAAATATACTCAATATTCTGCTGCAAATAAAGCAGAAAAACAAACATATTTTGAGTATTCTTGAGGAGAGACAGGATGGGACAAAATTAAAATTGGCCCCACCCAAAGATACTCCAGTGGAGCTTCCAATTAAAAATACTACAGATTTGGTCACAATCGAGGAGTATCTTGGAGCAGAGAAAAATCTTTCTGCTTTGGTGAGTGGTAGTTAAAATTATTATAATTTTTGTTGAGTTTTATCCACAATTGTTGCAAAAGCATTTTTCCTACAATGATACAAGTTCTTGTCTTAAAAAAATCTCATAAACAGTTATATAAAAGCCAATCAAAAATTGATCTCAGGATTAAATTTTGAAAATAATTGATATTGCTGTCATATTTATACCATATACATATAAAATTACATACTGTATAGTTTGAATCCATGTTTGATTATAAATTTTTATTGTCTTATCACATAGATTGATAGAATTATCATCAATATTCAATATTTAATCCCTGATCAGTATTTGATCAACACATATATAACTGGCAATTATTATAATGAAGGCAACATTTTGCTCTTTAAACTTTCTTATTGAAGTTCATTTAAAAAAAAAAATTGCGTGAATTAGTTTAATACCCTCGAATTTTTCTAACAAGTTTTTGTAACACCTGACACCCTTTATATGTTTGTAGGCTACATATTGTGAGACCTTGGGTGGTCGAGATAAAGTTGGAAAAGTCAACAATATTCTTTGAAATCTAGTCTCTAATCTTAGCCAAATATAGTTTTTTGGGATCAAGAAACCAAAAGAAAGCATTTGCAAAACTAAATCTACGGAAAGTAGTTGTCAGTAAGTGTAACTTTTTATTATTTATTAATAACTCAGGGGTAAATTCAAATATCTACATATTATGACTAATTACCTTTGAGGAAGTTTCTTTAAAACCTTACCTATAATAATATATCAAGAGCTAGCGATACTCAAACCGATTTCATTTACAATGTTATAGCCTATTTTTTCGTTCACAAAGGTAGAACTTGGGAGTTGTTAGTTCTTATTTATAAGTAATGGGCACTATACAAGGTGTTTAAAGCATACATAACAAGATTGGTAGGATTAAGACAAAATCAAAAATAAATGGGGTTTGCATTTTAAACTTTAGTCGCCTGGTGTGCCCCAGTTTTCAGAATTATGGCTATAACTTCTACATCTCTTTTTTCACAAAACATATATTCATTTTTAAATTTCAAACGTCAACCCTCTGTATCTCAATACTGGACTTTATTAAGCACACCCTATTTATTTTTGTGTTTTGTCTTAATCCTACCAATATTGCCATGTTTTGGGACACCTTGTATATTTATTAAGAATACATTTTTACGTTTTTTCTTTGTTGTTAATTTAAGATGCCATTTTATCCAAAAGTGAAGGAGATGCGGCAGAAATCGATGACTGTATTAAAATTTGGCTGAAGCATGCTCCCAAAAGGTTACAGTTAGAAAGAAAGAAGAAAGAAAAACAAGAAGGGTAGAATTATCATTTTTATTGTTCAATATTTATACTTGAAAAATATTCTGTGAGTATTTATTATTTTGTTATATTACGGCAATCTTCATATTTACTTTTATATTACTAAACATTTTAACTTAAATAGAAGATTTCATTAGTGAAAGAAATAATAATGTAAAGATTTCAGGAAAGTTTTTTACTTCCTATACTTCATTTTATGATTATCCATTTGATTCTAGTGATTTACATATTCTTTTGGTCTCGGGCTTATCTGATTTCTCAAAAACCTGGCACACTACTGAAATAATTGGAAAATGTATGTTTTTGCCATACCAAGATATTTTTGTTTCAATTCCTCTTCTACACACTTGCATTGCTTAATTTAGCCTGTTATGTTGTCCATACAGGCTAATTTTTTAAGTTGGTCTCTACTTGATGTTTTATTCAGACTCTTATAAGCACCAATTATGGTAGATGGCCTATATGGAATCTCAAGTTCATAAGAAAATTGAACATTTTCTAATGGGTCAAATTTCGAAACAACCCTGTATGTACATGTGAGTTCTTACAAAACAATTGAAGGGTCCAAGAAAAAAATGTTAATTGAAAAAACTCTCAAAGGATCTTTAGTAATATAATTTTTTTATTTAAAATAAAAAATATTAAGATTACGTAAAAATTTACATTTTTTATAACTTTGTTTTTAATAGATGATTCCTATTAGAATAGATATACTTTTTGTTTTATTTATATTTTGTAATAAAAAATAGAGTAAAGAATATACATTATGTTTGGACTTGAACTTTTGTTTAATTATCCAGTTTCCATATATAGATGTGGGAAATGTCCTAATACATTTGGTACCAATTATTGTATAACCTGCCTCTGCTGAAGTCCAAGAATACAGGTTATGAGACATGTGCTCTATTTCAAGAGCTTTATTTTACAACTTTGACAATACATTACATTCAAGGCGGTGCATGGAACTACAAAACGGTGGTTTCATTGAGAGTTTTTTTCTCAAATACATATATTTTACGTCTTTAATGACGTCGATTATCGAAGATACTGTCGTCATAAAAACGTAAATTTAGGTCTCAATTCAGTGATAATTTGACGTAAAAGGTGACGCCTTTTCTACGTCACATAATGACGTCAAATACCTGTGACATATTGCCGTCATCAGGACGTGAGTTTCTCGTCAATACCTTGGTGATTTTGACGTAAAACGTGACGTTTTATTAACGTCAACGTTACGTCACCTTGCTATGTGGGAAAAGCCACCCACCACCTTTGGTAAGTTGACAGAGTTGCTTTTCATTATTTCTTATTATAAATAAGATGCTTGTAGTTTTAAATTCTATAATTCTTTTAGGCTTTTACTTACTACTACCTGACTGATGATTATTCCTACTTGACTTTTATTCGCTACCGCATGCAACCGTTAGAATCACAAGTATTGAATAGTGTCACACTCACCGTAGTCATCAGTTGAACTTGCTTCATAGACCTGGCTTATCAAGTAGAAAGTTACCTACCCTTTAGCTGAAAACAGTTGCTTTCCTTACTTCATTGCATGGCTTGCCAACAGAAAATCGTCATTATCCAGTAACAAGTAAGAGTGTTCCTTTTTTTCCTTAGATAAGTACTTATCGCAGACAAAGAACATCATCATAGTGTTGTAGTATCATATCCACCTAAAATATAGATAATAATTACAGTTTATAGGGATATATTTATATCAGATTTATCAGATTAGAGAAACTCATAAAGAAAAATACTCATAATAGACTCACTAAATCTTGGTAGTAATTCATGTATTTACCCAGTCCGCAGTATCTCGTCACAATGACGTCATTATCTAGTGACTACTGGTCAATAGACGTCAGTCGACCAAATTTCGACAACATTTTGACGTGACTTAATCGACGACTTTTTGTCGGCATTTATTCACGTCATACTGTCGACTTTATTTGGTGATGTCGGTTTATCATATATGTACATTTCAATTAATTTATTTTTGACAGAAAAATGTGAAAAACACACCTTGTTAACGATATTTCAATACCAAATTAAATACTATAGTAAGTATACTGGTATATTATATTTCTAGCTCGATTCACCAGCACACCAGAAACTAATAAAACCGTTAACCTTTATCCCTAAAAAATAAATACAAATAAAACCAATAAATAGCTAGGTCCTTTTGAAAACTGCGCTCTTTTCTACCAATCAATAAGCCTACATTCAAGAGAATCACAAAGTTGCCAGATGATTACAAATTCCTTTCATTACGAGGAGCGATCTTTTTTTTTATTTATTTTACATCGTGTTTATTGGCACTATAAAAAGAATTTGATGTGTTTTCTATCAGGTTAATTTTCATCATTTAATGAAAAATAAGTTATTGCATGTCAACCATCTTATAATTTCCATATTTCTAATGTAATAAATTTTGCTGGTAATTTTGTCATAATTATCGGCAACATTGCAAATCAGTCGGTTGACTGAAAGTAAACCGCCGCCATCCCGCCATTTTATAGGTTATGTTAGTTAGTAGATGAGTAAGGAGTAAGAGTGATCGGCGTGGCAGAGATAATAAATATTCTTGCATATAGGTAAGTTATTTTATATAAAAATTACAGCATTCTTTAGTTATGGGTTAGGTACCTATACACACATGTACTAAAAATATTTAGGTACTTATCACTATAAGATGTGAAGAAATGGAACATGTGGGTATTCGGTATTCCAATATCAGTGGTGTCAGGTCTGTTAATACCAAAATGAACTGTTAATACGGTATTCATTGGAATTCATGAGATCGCTCGGAAAAAATCGTGAGATTCAAGCTAACTGAGCGCACGAAATAGATCTAATTATTATTAGGTCATTGGAGTATCTATACTTGACTATATTGTTTTGATTATCTTTATTTGTAGTTTTTGCATGCATCATTGCATCAAGTTAATAATGGCATATGTAGGAGTGGAGTTCTCCGAAAATGATACAGTGGGCTTGGTGCATTCGTCTTGGTTGACACCACTGAAAAGTGAGGTCTTTTGGCCACCTTACAAAACTTCATATAGCTTTAATAAAGCTTTAACATCAGCTGAAGAACCTGATCAGAGCACTTGGAAGCTGGCCCGTATCAAGAGAAAATTTTTCGAGTGCGGTGGGTAAAATTTTAATTCAAAAGCCTCTTTTTATCAAGTTTTGTCCACATCTAATTTAAATATCCATTTTTCATATTCAATAGGTCTGCATTTGCTTGTGTAGTAATAAAGTTGTATATTATTTTATTTTATTATAGATGACATTCTCAAGGCACAGAACAAGTTGAAAAAATGTGAGGTGTCTTCTGATATCCAGTCATCTGATGTAGAGAATGTTAAAAATAAGCGTAAACGATTCAGCACAAGAAGATGGTCATCTTCCTTCTCGGATGATGAATTACAAACTAACGAAAAAACAAAAATCAGACTTCCAAGACCATCATCAGGTTTACCTGAAATAAGAAATGTACCAACGGCTTCACCTGGAAACTCATCGGCTTATCTTGGTAAGAATATAATATTATTACAATAATTTATGAGCTGAGAACTGAAGTTCTATGAAGCTCATATAATAAACAATATTGCTATAGGTAGCACATTCTATAAATTTCTAAAATGCAAAAATATAAACAATTAAGAAAAGTTGATACATTTATTATATTTCAGCCACAGCACAGATTGGACCAGCTAAAATTGCAGAACCACAATCTACTACAAATTCCCATGTAAATATTGGTAAGTTTATAGGATGAAATTGGGATAATCAGCTATTTTATATATCTTTCTCATAGTCCCAAATTTTAAAGAGTCCTATATAGATATTCTCTCATACAATTATCATTCAGATGTAAATGTAAATATATGCTGCTACTCTGTGTACATTTCCATGATAGAACATCTGCTGTTTGCTCATTTTAATTCGATTTGCATATTTTTAGGTTTAGAAGATATTTTTAGAGAAGTTAGAAAATTGAGGGAAGAGTTGAAAGAAATAAGAGCTATTTTAAAAACTTCAAGAAATTTAGTCGCTGCTTTTTTGCCAAATGACCTCCCTGTGGTTTTGCCATTGAAAGATATTGAGAGCTTTCAAGTTTTAGAGCAATATTTAAGTAATCAAGAAAAACTGAATGATTTGGTAAAAGTTGTAATTCATGAAATTTGTAATTTATTTATGAAAATATATTATAGGCTTCCTATTTGGCAAGTTTGGGTGGAACTGGCATAACAGGATTAGTAAATCGCACTCTACGGACACTCTTGACCAATAAATTGGCCACAGGATTCAACTTTTCAGGTCAAAGAAGTGAAAGATCCAATAAAAAGGCGTTTAGTGGCACCAATCTGAACTTGACCACAATTCGTAAGTACAATAAGATGTAAAATAATTTGATGCTGAGTTTAGTTCAGAATAATTTCTATTTGTTTGAGCAATTATACTAGTTTTCCATTTATTTCTCATTAAAATTTTATTAAAGTAATTGCTAACTTTTGTTATAGGTGCTGTGCAAGTTAAGTTACCAGCTGCTACTCAAAGTGAAGTTGAAAATAGAATAAAAATTTGGTTAAAGCATGCAAAGCAGCGAATGCAGAAAATGCCTGACCAACCTCATAATTAGTTGTCAAATGAGTTTATTTTAGTTTTTTTTCAAATGTCTATACGTCAGCTAAAAGAAATTGTGGGCTTGAAACAAAAGTACAGAAGGGTATCTGAAGCTACAAAACAATTTGTCAGAAATCGTTCAGAAGTTTTAAGCAAAAAGTTTACTGTTTCCATTGTCAGTGAAGATGATAACCTACTTGGTAATTTACCCTATGTCAATTCAAATGTTTCAGATTCATCCTCTAGTGATACTGATGATGATGAAAACATTATTGGTCTAACAACTGCAGAAATTGTAGTGGACATTAGTGAGAAACAAAATACGTTTAAAAAAGATTTATCTCAATGGGCTTTAACTCATAAAATCTCGCAAACGGCTTTAACAGATCTTCTTCATCTGCTTTCTCCACTTCATCCTGAGCTTCCTTTAGATAGCCGAACTTTACTTTCTACCCCTTCTTGTACCATTATTTCTAATTTAGAGACTGGTCAGTTTATTTACTTTGGTATTAAAAATGGGTTGCTCAAACTTTCTAATTCAGATCTAAATGTTGATAAGGTGCAACTTGGCTTTAATGTTGATGGAATTCCATTATTCAAAAGCTCTAAATTACAGTTATGGCCAATTTTAGCCATCATTAAAAATATTCCATATAGCAGTCCTTTCCCCGTGGCTATTTTTTGTGGCAAGAGTAAGCCTAAACCACGGGATTTATTTTTGAAGCCGTTTATTGATGAGCTAAATGACTTATTGAAAAATGGAATAGCTAGTGAATCAAAAAACTTTGAGATTGAAGTGCATAGCTTTGTATGCGATGCTCCTGCAAGAGCATATTTAAAATGCACAAAATCCCACACAGGATACTCTTCCTGTGATAAATGCATTATACGTGGGGAATATTTTCAAAACAAAGTTGTATTGGATAGTTTACAATGCAGTAAACGCACAGATGAAACCTTTCGTCAACAATTAGATGAGGATCATCACATATCGCACACTCCTTTAATTAATCTACCCATTGATTTAGTCAAAACTTTTCCAATAGACTATATGCACAATATTTGTTTGGGAATTATGAGAAAACTTCTGCATACTTGGATTGGAGGTCAGCTGAGAACTAGATTACCACATCAACAAGTAACACTTCTTTCTGAGCGTTTACTGGCCTTTAAAAATTCAATACCCATTGAGTTTAACAGAAAACCCCGGGCAATAGACGAATTGCAATATTGGAAAGCCACAGAATTCAGGACTTTTTTAGTTTATTTGGGTCCTTGTGTTTTAAAAGATGTTGTAGATATTGCTGTTTATGAGAACTTTATTTTATTTCATTTTTCTGTGTCCATATTATTGTCTTCAAAACATTTAAAAAAATTTGGTACACCCTTTGTTGAAAATGTCCTAAATGTTTTTATAAATCATTTAAAAGAACTTTACGGCTTAGGGTTTATGGTGTATAATGTTCATTTATTATCGCATATTTGCGATGATGTTGAACTCTTTGGCAGTCTTGATAACTTCTCAGCTTTTCAATTTGAAAATTATTTGGGACAATTGAAATCATTAATCAGTAAACGACCAAGTAAACCTCTACAGCAGATTCATCGCCGACTTGTTGAAAATGGTTTGTTATTGTCGAAGACAAATAGACATGATTTGGGAGTAGTGAAAGTTGATAATCCACATATGAAAGGTCCTCTAGTTGATTGTGAAAACATTGAATGGCATAAACAATACTTAAAACTCAACAATGTTAGTGGCAATAGTTTATCAGTTCTAGGTCACTCTAAAGCTAATTGTTATACCTTAGCTATTAAGGGGGATAAAGTCATTGAAATACACAATATCGTAACATCCACTGACAATGGAATATATATTATTGGTAAAGAATTTCTTTGTTACTCAAATTTATATACTTCTCCATACTCTTCAAGTGAATTAAATATTTTCGTTGTCAAAAATTTATCAGAACTTAAAATTTGGTCTATTAATGACATATATGGTAAATGTATTGTTTCAACTTATAAAGACAGTTTTGTAGCAATTCCTATTCTGCATACAGTAATTTGAATTTATACTAAATTTTTTAGTATTGTCTAAGTTTAGTTTGTGTAAGTCTAAAAAGCTTTATATATACAGTTGTATTAAAAAAAAGGTACACCTATTAGAAAGAGATTTTATAATATCATCCTATTTGCGTAAAACCGGCTGTAGTTTGAGGTTATCAAATGTCATATGTTGACAAAATAGAACCTACGTCTTTGAGTTGCATTTTTGACAACCTATGACATTTGATAAACTCAAACTACAGCCGGTTTCACGCAAATATAGGATGACATCAACATCTGCTCTTTCTAATAGGTGTACCTTTTTTTAAACTGTATGGTACCGATATTTATTGTTAATTGTAAGTTTCTACTTATACATATGGTTTTGTAGCAATTCCTGTTCTGCAAACAATAATTTGAATTCAGATTTAATTTTTTAGTTATGTATAGTCGCAGTTTATAAATAACTACCTGATAATAGTTACAATAATTATTGTAAGCTTCAACTTATACAGATAGTTCTTTAGCCATTCCTGTTCTGCATACAGTATAATTTGAGTTCAATTTTCTAGTTTTGTATATAATACTGATATATATATATATATAAATAGTGTAAGTCTAAAAAGCTTATATAGATAGTTTTGTAGCAATTCCTGTTCTGCATAGAATAATTTGGGTTTAGATTTAATTTTTTTGTTTTGTATATCCGTCTGAAATATATATGCTTACCTTCCATATTAATTGGTTTTATTTAGGTGAATAATTGGTTAAAACAAAATTATTAAAAACGTGAAATTAACGTCATTTAATGCCGTAAAATGGACGAAATTTTATGCCGTGAAATTAACGTCATATTACGCCGTGAAACTCACGTCTTTTTATGTCGTGAAAATGTCGTCCCAAATATGACGTCATCGGTATGTGACATTAGGAAGTCATTTTCACGTTATATTGTCGTCATATACTGACGTCATGTCTAGTTAAAAATGACCAGTTTATAACGTCGTTTTGACGTGGTTCTGCGTACTGGGTAAGGTATCGTACCCATAGTATATTATAATCTAAGTTATACTTACTTTATTTGAATTGTGTACACCTTCTAGTACTAAAAGGGGAGTTCATAATTGTTGATAACACCATATCTTTGGTTTGCTTATTACTTTAAAATACTTTTACATACAAATTTGTACCAATAGTATCAAACAGCAAATAAACTATTTACTACCACGTTTTCCTTCTTAATTTTGGTCGAAATTGTGTGAAGTAACGAACCCATAGGCCCTCTTCATGTAACCCTCCAATAATCACATTTAATTTTAAAAGAAGTACTGCTGAAGAGGGTGAGAAAATTAGGTTACCTTTGTTGTTATAAATAAATAAATAACATAATGTTGTAATAAAAATGGCGCACCAACGTGTATAATCAGTTAGGAGGTAGTTTTTCTTAGTTTTTGCACTTAGGTGGATATTTTATATTTTTTACTACAAAAAAATCTTAGAACATAAAGTTAGTTTTATGTTCTAAGCAGTTGACGTATCTCAAAATTCTGGCATTTATATTTCAAATATGAATGAAGAGCATAGTATTATGTCAGATTCAACAAGAACAACCACCAGAGACACATATTGTTTGTGTCATTTGCTTAAACCAGCTCCTTTGTCCCGTAAACGCAAGACGTTAGACGCGTTAAATATAGAAAAATCCAACAATATCAAAACATGTAATCATTTGACACATCCACCACTTTTAGGAACCAGTCCTGAATCCAGTATTATCCCAGCAAGTTTAAACGAACAGGATAAGTCGAATGAAGAAAAGGAAACTGCCAATAACGAGAATAATTCAGGAAATAAACGAATGAAGAGAATTACAATAAATTCTCACGGGGTCATAACGGTTATTACTTGTGATACTTCATCGAAAAATGATTATTCCTATAGTAAAGAGATTAGAAGTAAAAAAGATAATACTAGTAATGAAAATAGTAAACGTGTTATGATAATTGAAGCACAAAATGTAGATATTCAAAATCATTATTATAAAATTCCTTAAATTGTAGTTGGTATTTTATACAAGATTGAATAAATTGCTTTTGAACCAGTATTGTTTTTTTTTTGGTAATACTCATTTATAGTGTGTTCCAAATATAATTGGGTGTCCAGAAACTCTCCTGCCAAACGCTAACTACAGATACTAGGAGTGATTGTATGTCCATCTAACCTAATGTACCTTTATTCAAAAGTTTCACCTAAAAGACCTAGCACCCTTCAAAAGATGAAGCTGCTGAGTCAGTTTTTTTAATCATATCTCAAAAGACCGCTAATTTCCAATGTTTTACATTAATCTGACATTCTAACAAATCAACTAAAATTCAAGCAATATTTCTGAAAATATTGACTCTAGAAACAGTACCCAAAAATTCGAGAATTCTTAGAGCTCGTTTAGTTTGCTCTTTGATAAAATCTGCCGATCAATTTGAAAACGAATGTAACTGAGTTGAATTCTTGAGAATAAAAAATAACAATGACAACTTGAATGATTGCACAAGCTCCAATTTTGATGGAATGATCTCATTAATGAGTCCTGAAGATAGCTGGGTTGTCAAGTGGCAGACAATTAATCGTTTTGTAGAGGAGTGTATGCCATTTGAATTTCTGGAGGTCTGCTTAATAGATGAATGATGAATCGTAGCATTGTCTATAAAAATAGACAGTAGCCAAAGATAAAAGTTTATTATCCAACAGCTGCTGCATATTTCTGATATGAATTGAGAAAAAACTACATCATGCAAACTTCAAATGTCCTCTGGTTTGAATTAGGTCACATATTATGCAGCAACGTTTTCGAAAAAAAGCGATTTTAATTATTCAACCAACCCTGTTTTACTTTCTGTAAAAATGAAGTTTATTGACAACAAGAATATAATTGAATTTTATAACATATATGTTTTACATGACGACCCCCAGCAACCAAATACAGAACAATGGCACATTGCAAAAAAAATGCTAAGCCGCCAACTCAAAAGCAATGGCAAAGTGCTGACAAAACATAAATGGCAAAGCGCAAAAAACGCGCCGGGGCAAAGCGCTTTTTAAGCGTTGGTCAATCATGCATCATTAACAGCGTTATTTTAGCGTGATTTTGGAGTTATTAATCCATCACCAGCATTGCACAGAAAGTACGCCATAAAAGATGATGGTTTTACAACGTTTGTAAGGCCAGGCTTTGCCTCGCCTCTACCAAAAATTGGAAATCAAATTTTTTTTTATTTTTTTGCACAATATTTAAGAAAGCCAATTATCTAATGGTGTGCAGCAACTGAAGTTAATGATGTGAAACAGTCTAAGCGACACGTCATTTAATAATTTCTTTCTCAAGTATGTAGAAAAATTATTATATATTTTAAAATTTTGCCTAATAATTGCGTCCATAAACATTAAAGAAATAAGGTATGTAGTCAACAGGATTGTAGTCTTCAGCCTTTTTTATTTTTAAATAATAATAAATACATAACATATATTCACAAAACTATAAACAAAAAATAAATATACTTCATTAATAAAAACTAATAACTAGAGAGGGTTATTCATTATAAATTGTCACCCTTTATCATCATTATTATTGTATATACAAAGAAAGTTTTAGATAAAATTTGAATGGCTAAACTGAATTTTGCATTAAAAATACAGCGGTGTGCAGACTTCTCAGAGTACAACAAAAAATAGTATTTTTTTTTAATACAGGATACCTTGTATATTGTTAAATTTTTGGAATCGTCTTTTTTCCTGATTCAAAAAATATACCATACTTTACTTGTTTACCTCATTAAACGTCAAATGTATTAGTTAAAGACAGAAAATGACAACTTTTATGTTTGATAGGATTTATATTTAACTAAAGAATAAATGCCATTTATCAAACATACAGTACTTGTCATTTTCACAGCTTACCTCAATAATGTTAACTTTCCCATATTTATAGCTAACTAGCTTAACTACCATATATTCGGCATACAATAGCTCGAAAATGGTATACAGTACGGGTATCATATGGTACATTTTTGAAATCAGGAAAAAAATCATTACAAAAATTTGTTAATAATATAGGGTATCCCATTTAAAAACATTTTTGTCTGTGCGATAATAATGATGAGATAAAGGGTAGGTAATTTATAATTAATAACCATGTACTTTGTGCCAAAAAAAAACAGAAAAGCTTATTTTCTTCTTCCCGCATGCCTGTCTATAGAACCTCTTAACCATAACTGTATTTGCTTTTCAATGTCTCTCTGGGTGAAGCCACTGCATAAGGGATTTTTCCAAACATACTCTAAAATTTGAATATGCATAAACCAAAGAAGGTGAAATAAAAAATAAATATCATACCTAATATTAATTTCACCACATTCTCAAACTTTCCCAAAGCTGGTTTTTCATTTCTTCGTGTCCAATTGAGTTTTTTAGCCAAGACATGGCTGAACATTTTCACCAAAATTCTCCTCCTCTTATGTAGAGGTAAACCATCTACGTTAAACTGTAAATAATAATCGGACTGATTTAACTTGTCATTTCTAATTATATTTAAAATAGTGTTAGATAAACCAAAATAATAAAAATGCCCAGAATCCATATCAGTTAGGCTTACTGATATAGGAATACCTAACAAAGTTCTAGCTCATTTGGTAAATCTCTTAAAAGAGGTCCTGTCTTAAACCATTTCAACAACTGGTTTACAGCAACTTGCGAATTATTATTTGAAATGATCCATTTTTTAAGGAAGTTTATATTGCTTTCTAAACTTTTTTGTGTAGAATCCTGATTATGTCTACTTGTACTTTCAACTATATATAATCTGTTGATAGAAGTATCAGATTCAATGATTGTATTGAATGTGTTAGATGTAAGTAAGCTACATATCAGGGATTTCTGTTGAATATGTTTGTTATATCAGATTCAGTTTGTTAATACTGGTACTGGTATATGAGAATCACTACCGGCAAGTGTACTTAATTTTGATACATTTGTTGCACAGCAGGGAAGTTTATATGGCTAACACTTTGTTTATTAGTTTCAGAGTTCGTTTGTAATATTTGCTGCACTCGTTTTCAAATACGTCTATTTTCACTTTTACTTTTTCTTTTAAATATATACATTTTCCACAATCCACCAAAAAGTGATAAAATACAATCAAGGAAACTGTTTAAAAAAGGAGGGAATGTTAGAAAGTTAGGTTAAATCCACTTTTGTCTTTAAATTCCCACCTCTCATACTTTACAAAACTCACAACAAGAACAATTGTCATCTGTCAATTGCCACTTGTTAACTGTTGGGTAAGGAGCGCTTTTCAAGAGCATATTTCACAGCTTACTGACCAGTGTTGCTTAACATACAAAAAAATGCGTTTTTCAAATATTCTATTTCAAGTGCTTTAAAACGTGCTTTGGCCCATCAATATTACAGCGGTGCATTTTAAGCGCTTTAAAACGGGCATTGGCCCATCACGAAAAAAAAAGGTGAATTGTCTGCAATAACTTTTCACAGCGTAAAATAATTATTGGCCCAATGGTGTATATCCAA
This sequence comes from Lochmaea crataegi, assembly GCA_947563755.1. Classification (NCBI taxonomy): domain Eukaryota; kingdom Metazoa; phylum Arthropoda; class Insecta; order Coleoptera; family Chrysomelidae; genus Lochmaea; species Lochmaea crataegi. The sequence goes on along the minus strand of OX387437.1, from coordinate 12,217,400 downwards.
CTGACATCTAAGCAGCGAATTAATAGCGATTTTTCAATGTTCTATAAATTTGGCCACCATTATGCCATCAAAAAATTCGTTGGCCCAATGCTTTGCCAGTCTTGTGTGTTTGCTGGGCCATTTGTTGCAAGACATAAATCCAATCTTTTCTGTAAGGATTGCTCTTGAAAAATTATGGGATCATTTTGAATTTAATTACATGCACCCACTCACTATTCTTTCCCACAGCTGATTACGATTTTGTATTGGAACAGCATAATCTGATCATTTTAAGTAGCTCCAAAAACAAAAATCGCTTTTATCGAAATCGGGTGATCTTGCAGGCCGATTGACTGGCCCTCTTTGTTCAATCCATCGATTTTCACACGCAGTGTCATGATATTGACGAAATACTCGACTGAAATGAGTAGGATAACTACCGTATATATAAATCATAAACACCAAAATTGTTTGAAACAAGCGTTGAAAACATGTTTAAAACACCCGAAAAAAATATGTTTTAAACAAGGTTCTTTTAAACTGTTTAAAACATGTTTTAAGCATTTGTTAATCTCAAATTTATTTTTTATTACTTTAAAAAATTCTTCAATACAACTCAGCCATTTATCAATACATATTTGTAACTGACACCTACCTGATATTATAAGTATAAGTGCTTAACCAAAAAAAAAAAATATTCTTCCAAAAATAACATAAAATAATATAGATATATTATGCAACATACGAACAAGAACACTACTCAAAATCAAAACATACATCATCAATATCAATCGGTGTCTGGGTATTAAAATGTTTTAATACGGTTACTAATTTAGCAGTCTTTGCGGTGCCAAGTCTGTTCTAAAGGGTGGTAAAACGCAGAAAACAGTCGTTCTACCCCAGCCGAAAACGCTGTTGCACAATGCAACTGTTGGACAATTTCAATGGTGGTAGCATTCCAATCTCTTTTCAAAGCGTTCCACCAAACGATGGGTTTAACATTTTTTACTGATTCTGTCTTAAACAAATAAGATTTAAATGGAAATGCTTCTTCAAAATTTATTATATTATATGAAGAAAATGAGCAAGTGTCATATAGGGATTCACACGAGAGCGAGATTTTTCTCTTCGTCTCGTCTCGTTCTCGTCTCGAAAAAGCGAGACGAGACGAGAAATTTTTGAAAATAATATGGGTGATTCCGTGACCTTATACAACGCAACCCGAGAGTCTCGTAAAATTTTTTGTATGAAATTTTTATAAGAAAAATTAGAAACGGTCTACATAGAGAACAATACATTTTACAATATATAAAATCTGGTGAACATCTGTAAAATATTGTATTGAAAATTTAAAGTGGTGAGTCTTTCTTTGTGGAATGTGGAATAAAATGAAAAAACAGGTCGGTTTTACCAAAATTAAATAGACACGTCCTGTATCGCCTCAAATACAATAGGGTCGTAAAATTCAGCAGAATGGTTAAGGTTTAATTAATATGATAAGCATTTAAATCAAATCTTTTAGAAGCTCTTGAGATAAATAAAAAAAAGTTCTGGTAATCTTTTCAACGAACAAATAGATATCAACCATTCTCCCTCATTAAACTTATTTACCTATAAGATAGGTCAGGAGTAATTGTTGTGAATGAATTTTCAGGTAAACTTGTTCCATAATATTGGTTGAATTCCGTATTTAGGGATGTTTTTTAGTTTATCTCCATGTAAACATTTTTTAATACTTTGTCAATATTCTCAAAATTCCATATTTATGCACTGTATAAATTAAAAATTTTTCATTATACCTTCTCTCGTTTGCTTTGATTTTTGGACTTCAGTTACATTAAAATGTCAACGAGTGTGATTGTTATAAATAAAGTTTAAAAAAATTATTCATGGATTTTATTAACAATATTTAAAATTAAGCGAGACGAGACGAGACAACCGGTAACAAGACGAGACCAAGACTTGAACGAGACGAGACAACCGGCAACGAGACGAGACTTGAATGAGACTCAATTTTTTCGGAATTGACGACATCGAGACCAGATTTTTGATACTCTCGTCCACTCTCGTCTCGTGTTAAGCCCTAGTGTCATAGCCATTGCAAATCTCTTTTCACAGCACGATACGTCTTTTTCTGTAAGATTTTCTCTCAATTTATTCAATAAATTTAACCATATTTCTGTAGCTTCACTAATTGTGCAAAAGTTGCCTTGAACTTTGTCTAGAGCAACAGCGATTAATTTGAGTTTTCTAGACAATCTTGGGAATTTATTTTCAAATTCATGTCATGTACTAAAGAAGCAATCTGAATATCGATTGCAGCACGATTTTCAGTGCAAACTTTTGAAATTTTATGCCAGTTCTAAGCAGTCGGCTAGGGTATTCCAACTCACATCTTGTGGCAGGACAAGCGCCCTGCTTATAACGTGCAGCTGCAAAGTGCACATTTCTAAAATACTTCACTATTGTCTTAACTTGCTCCTTTACTGCCGGAATTTGAATATCTTGTGCAAGTAAATTTAAAATATGTGCTGAGCAGCCATACGTTAGAATATCTACCTTCCCAAATTTTTCATGTAGCAATTTCTTTTCTCATTTTACTCATATTCGAAGCATTATCAGTAACAAGACTACGTGAAATACAATTCAATTTTAGGCACTCTTTTATTGCTTTATGGCTAGAGTAAGCAAATATTCTGATGTATGACGTATCCGTATCTATAGTACGTACTTACTAAATGAACTTTTTCATCAGTTACAGAGATACACACAATGGAATCATTTCTTACATTACTCCATCCATCTAGGGACATACACACTACCTACTTTACCAGCTAAGATATTCTGGATTTCGGATTTAATGGGATTATACACTTCATCTAACAATTCTGCACCGATCTGAAACCTGTTTGGTGGTTGGTATCCCAGGCGCAAGCATTCAATCGTCTTCTTAAATTGAGAATGCTCAGCAATTTTAAAGGGCGAATTTGTCGCATACACAAACTTGGCAATTTGAATGTCTAGTTTCTTCTTTTCGTTAACTGTGGTTCTTACTACGAATGAATCCAATTTTCTCCTTTTCTTGGAGTAGCAAATGGAAATATTCTTTGCTGTGGATGAGGAAGCTTCAACTGAAATTGAACTAGTGCTTGCTTCTGATTGTGTGCTGCCAGAAATTAATTTTTATTCATTAATAATTGAGATAAACGAAAAAATGTATATAGGGGGAAGTGAAGCAATTTGCAATTCAAGAAATCTTTACTCTCGCATATAATTATTGTTAAAACCTTCCTTCCATTAATTACGTTGCACAGCTTTACGTAAACAGTACATGCATACGACGTGAAAAACAAAAGCAAATTCAATTTGAATGTAAATATTCTTATCACTTACCTAAATCGACGTATATATCACTTCTACTTTCAATTTGATTATCGGAGTTGATGGTGTCAGAATCAGAAGAAAGTATTTCTGTTTCTCTTGCACTTTTCCTTCACTTTCTTACATGTTTTGCATTCGTGCAACCGAAGCGACAAGTTCCTTAATGCATTTCTTGAACTGAACTCTTGCTGTTTTACTGGTAGACGAAATGAACTAATTCGAAACAGCATCTTTTCTTCGTCCGGTCATTTCGAATTTCCACAAAATTTAAGTGACAAACACACAAAGTAAAACTGGCTGTTGCTAACTAACCCAAGACTAATCCCAGACACAGTATTTTATCTGCTAGTGAATTAGGGAGGGATTAGTTGATTAGTACTGACCTCTGGTGTACGTTAGCCAAATAAAAAATAGGTACATGCTTCTCTAACGCGGCTGTAGAGGTATCTGCCTTCGCGCTTTCTTTTATGTATAAAACAGTTGCTTAAAACTGTTATAAACATGTTTTTTTGCAAGGTGTTTCAAACTGATTTAACCAAAAAACAGCATGTTTTTTTTAAAGAACGTGTTTTTTATCATCCCTGTTTTTAGGGGTACGTCATCCATTAAATCAGGTAAACTGTTTTGCGAAAAGTTAAGGTAATCCTGTCCTGTTATCTCTACTGGTCCCAGAAGTTGATTGCTTATTACAACTGTCCAGACATTTATGCTAAATCTTCGCTGGTGCTTCGTCTCTTTTATAGCATGCGGATTTTCACCAATGTAGGCATAGAGATGTGCATTATTTAAATTAAAAATTCTGTTTCAAGTAAACGTAAAATATTTCAGTGCTTGAGCGTGCTAGATCAAACGAAAGCATCGAGTATCGTTCCCAGTGAAAACTCTCTCCCTGAGTTTTTATTACCTCCATAACATGAACAAAGATAAGGCGTCCAAATAAGCAAACTACCATTTTTATCGTATACATATTTTAGACGACAAATGAATCACTTTTTCACTATTTGAGTCCCATATTAGGATAACTGAAATGTTTTAAATGTTAAAATGACATTTTATAATTTGTACCACATTTCTTTTAGTGAAACATTCGTTGCCCTCAGACTATTTGAACTTTTTCCATCAAATTTTCCAAACTTTTCTCTCATATACCATGCTTTGATTCCTTTATGGACAATTTAAAATTAAATGTCTGTTTTTCATAACACGTTCGCAGCGCCGCGTCGGACTGCTAAATCTGGTCATGATTTTTGTCAGACAATATTTTTGTATTTGCACGACTTAATTGAAGATTTCCTTCAGTTATTGTCAAATGAAATCTGCAATAAGTCGTTTCGTTCTTGAGATACAGAGCAATTTTCTGAATATGGTAAAAAAATTCATCAGTAATCATGTTAAGTCTTATAGGAAATTTAATTCATAATTTATGGCAAGTTTTTTTATGGGAATTCAGTTAATTTAGGATTATAAATAATTTTCCCAACATTTTCAGAATTGAATTTCGTTTTTTGTGGTTGAGGAAACTGCACTTTTTGGTTAATATCATGTCCCAGATTGATTATTTTCCAGAACATCTAAAAACAAGTAGTCAAGATGTAATAACTTCTTTTTTCTTTGTTGAAAAAAAACAAAATTATTATAAAATTTTGGATTTATCTCGAAAAAATAAACAAAGAAATTTTAAAAAAGTAATTAAGATATTTCTATTTTCTTTCATTTAATAGGTCATTTCGCTTTTAAGATTTGCAACAATTTCTGAAGGCGAGAAAAAGACCCTGCCAAACATCAGATACCTTATTTGGGAGGCAGCGGGGCAGGCAAAAAGTATAAGCTCGGCAGTTTCATCATGCTCCAGATAAAGACAGCAGTTCAAGTCTTACTGTATGATGATTTAGATGACAGTGGTCCGTTAGACAAGGTAGACCACATACGTGAGAGTATCAAATCAAACGATCAGAATACTGAGGCAGATCTTATGGAGATTGATACTGAAATCAATCAAGTATTCGACATTGAAAGCATTCCTATTGTGATAGAAGAAAATATCAATTATTACGACTGCCAAATGCCTAGTACCTCATCGGCCAACAAAGAATGTGGACCAAACACATCATCACTTAGTGATTACGTAGTTTGGCCCAAAACCCCAGAAAGGAAGGGAAAAAGAGAGACAGAAAAGCTACCCTTTGTACTAACTTCATCAGTTAGAAAAGAAGAAATAAAGAAGAAAATAGCATTAAAAAAGGAAGTCGAAGAAAAAAAAGAGAAACGTAAGACTGAAAGGTTGAATAGGCAACACATGAAGGAAGTACTTTCAAGAAAAGGAAAAAAAATAAAGGGATTGAAGGCACCGATAAAAAAAGGCAAACCGAAAATAACTGATGGCGAGGCCATAGTTTTAACCAGAAACGAACAACACAATCCAGAGATTACTGAAAATAATGAAGATCCAGAAGCCGCCCACATTTCAAATAATAATTTTTCTGAAAATAAAGAGAATACTGAAGACATAACCGAAGCCGTTGATACCGAAGAAATCATTCAACCCAAAAATGACTGCCAAGATGAACCCGAATGTGTTATCTCAGTTCCGGCGGAAACTAAAAGAAGACTGTTTGCAGACGAGAAGATCGATGGTGATAAGAAAGCAGTTAACATAACCAGTATGGTTATCATAAAAGCAGCTTCTCCGAATCCATTCCAGAATCAAACTATTTACGCTGGACTATGTTTCTCGTGCACAAATAATTTGAGTAGAAGCCAATATGGGATAAGATGCGTAAATTGTACAAGAACATACCATATTAAATGTATTTTGAAAAGAGATATGAAGTTTATTGGAATGAACCAATTTATGTGCAATGTCTGTTTTGATAAAATGTAATGCTAATAAAAATGCAGGTTTCATTGAATCTTCTTACTTTTTTTGTGGTAGGTATATAACCAGTGATTTTGCTACAGTTACCTACCCAGATAGGTGAGCAGACTTATTAAACTGGTGCAAATAACTCCGCATTTTTCCATGCTAATCATAATACAAACGTGGCCAATTACTGGTCATTTTGCTATGCCAATCATTATACTAACCTGGCTAATAACTGTTAAATCCGTACTCTTGACAATAAACCAAATCATTTTCAAAATTCAACAATTTGATACAATACAGTTGGTACTGAATCAAAAATGGAATAGTTTTATCTATATATTCATGCATTACATTATTATAAAGTCTCAATAACATAAAATGCTTTACAGGTTTACTGAACTGTATCGCTTAAGTGGCCAATCACTGTAGCCTTTACCCTAGATGAGAAACGAGCAGCGTTGCGTCAAGCTATGAGGAAGGAGAAGGAAACTGGACTCACTCCTAACGTGCAAGTTCATTGGGATTTTCACTCAGAACTCGAAATTTGCAGTGGTAAGCTAGAGGAATTGGTCATGGAAATCGAATCTTTCGATCCTGAAAATCGTGAAAATGACTTCCGTCGATTATACTCCCGTCTAACGCACCTCATGGAACGGTTAAATACGATAGATGGTCCTTCCGAAATGGAAGAGGATAAGCGGATTAGTCTGGAAAGTGACTGTCGTCAACTATTTGGTAACCTCAACTTAGCGTACGAAGCAACATCGCCGAAACCTGGACGTCGTCTCGTCAACCCTGCAGAGCATGCTGTCCCTCGAATGGATGGGATATCTGTCCGAGCGAAAAGGGAAGATAGATTCAGTCTATACCCGTCAGCAGCTATCAATCAAGGTTGTGTACCTAGAGGATTGAGGTCAGGAAGGGAACAAGAGAATTTTTCGAATCCACGGGATGCATATTCTCTCATCGACGCTCCAATTCCACCGACACCCAGAGTTTCCAGAAGTCTTCCAATAATAGGAGATCTAATCGATTTGCCAGAAGATGGTCCAATCGAACATCAGACTCATGGGATACCTTCTAGTCGCCGAGAACCTGAATATGATGGACGAAGTCATAGGAGCCCAGACGAACGTTGTGAAAATTACACGTCACAGGGAAGGCTCGCATCATCAACATCTAGAATGGCAACTTTCGACGACGACACGAGAAGAACCTCGTTCCAGGATTTGAACCATTTTAGATACCTTGCTGACTGTCTGAACAATTTAAATATGTCTCCGATTCCTACCCAACGGCCAAGTGAACCAAGTAACTCAGCTTTCAACCCCTTCATTCATAGGTGGAATGTCAAATTTAACGGGCGTACTAGCGTCAACGATTTCCTAGAACGTATTGAGGAAGTTCGTTTATCACGGGGCGTTTCCAAGGAACAATTATTACGCTCTGCTCCGGAATTATTCGAGGAAGACGCGTTATACTGGTATCGAACGGGAAGTTTTACCTCGTGGGATGATCTTGTGACACAACTAAAAGAGGATTTCAGGCCGCATGATTATGAGTATAACCTATGGGATGAAATCAGACGAAGAACACAAGGGTCGCAAGAAAAGGTACTAACATTCATTACTGCCATGGAAAACCTTTTTAGAAGATTGGATCAACCACACTCAGAGGAAGTTAGGCTACAACTAATCCGAAGAAACCTACTCCCCTACCTTCAAACCCAGTTGTCTCTTCGAGAGGTACACTCGGTAAGGGAATTGCTTAAATTATGCAGGAGCGTGGAAGAAACTGAAGAAAGAGTCAAGAAATTCCTTCCCCCTCCAGCCTCACATCGAACGCTACTCGAACCCGATTTGGCATATCATCGTCCCGCTCATTCAACGTCGGTTAATGCTACGCAAGTCTCACCTACCGCGCGTATATCAGAGATGGTCTCGCATCCGAAACCCTCCGCCTCCGTGGAAGCAGTCAACGCTTCAGGTCAACCAGCCTGCTGGAATTGTCAACAGGCCGGCCACAAATTTAAAAAATGTCGTGAAGAACGTAAACTATTTTGTTGGAAGTGTGGAAAACCGAATGTCACCCGTATCAATTGTCCTCATTGTCAAAAAAATGTGAGTCGGGGCCAGCAATAGGTCGGTCAAAAACCCCGAACTCGAAAACTCCGACCAATCCGGTGTCGTCTGTATCTGTCGTTTTAGATTTCGTTTTAGCTCATGCCAAAGATGACAGACGCCCGTTTCTTAAGGTGTGTATTTATAATAAGATGTTTTTAGCTCTGTTAGATAGCGGTTGCTCAAAGACAGTTATTGGTGATCCTGGTTGGGATGTGCTGAAGTCTATTTGTAAACTGAACCATGGTTTGTCGACGGAGTGCACAGTTGCGAATGGAGCTAAGTGTAAGGTCGTGGGTTCGCTCACAATCCCTATCCAATTACAAGACAGAATAAAAATATTTGAAGTCCTTGTAGTACCGTCAATTTCGCATCATCTTATTTTGGGGATAGATTTTTGGATGCAGATGGGAATCGTTCCAGACTTGTACTCTGGTCAATGGTCTTTTGTACCACATGATGACAAAGTACTACCCGAAATCTCTGCTATCAATTCCCTTGACCAACTTTCAGGTGATCAAAGGAATGAACTCGATTGTCTCATCAACTCTACGTTTGGTAAAATGGGGTCAGGCTTAGGATGTACTCACTTAGTGGAACACGTCATAAAAACTTCTCATCCACCCATAAAACAGAGACATTACCCTCTTTCTCCAGCATTACAAAAGCAGGTGAATAAGGAACTTGATGACATGCTCGCCAAGGATATAATCGAACCATCTAGTTCTCCTTGGGCGTCACCAATAGTACTAGTTAAAAAGCCTGATAATACATTCAGATTCTGTGTAAATTATAAAAAGTTGAACGAAGTCAGTGAACGTGACGCATACCCACTGCCATTTGTTTCTGCAACCTTAGATAAACTAAGAGATGCTAGGTTCCTCACTACCCTAGACATCAAGTCAGCTTATTGGCAGATTCCTGTCGCGGAATCTTCCCGACCCTATACCGCATTTGTAGTCCCAACTCGCGGGTTGTTTCAATTTAAACGCATGCCGTTCGGTTTGCATAACGCTCCAGCCACGTGGCAACGTTTCGTGAAAAAGGTACTTGGTTACGACCTTGAAAACTATGTTTTCGTTTATTTAGATGATATCATCATTTGCACCTCTACCTTTGACCAGCATTTATACGTTTTGGGAGAAGTTTTGCGAAGACTTGCGGAGGCAGGTTTAACCCTTAACAGGGATAAATGTAACTTTTGTAAGTCCGAGTTACGTTACTTGGGTTACGTGTTGAATGCAGCTGGTTTGTTGGTGGACCCAGACAAAGTAGAAGCCATCCTTCAGATACCTGTACCAAAAACGGTGACCGAGGTCCGTCGTCTGATTGGAGTAGCTTCATGGTATCGACGCTTTATTCCGGATTTTTCGTCCCTTACAGCACCTCTATCAGCACTTCTGCATAAAAATAAAAAGTTTCTCTGGGATGTAGATTGTCAAAAGGCTATGGATACTATAAAGAATCATCTTGTATCAGCTCCAATCTTGTCTTGTCCACAGCTCGACCTCCCATTTATAGTTCAAACGGATGCCTCAGATTTTGGTCTTGGTGCGGTATTGTTTCAGATCCAGGATGGAGAAGAAAAAGTCGTCTGCTATTTAAGCCGCTCGCTGACAAAAGCCGAAAGGAAATATACCACCACAGAAAAAGAGTGTTTGGCCGTTATTTGGGCAGTGGAAAAGCTTCGTCCTTACCTTGAAGGAGCACACTTTACTGTGTGGACCGATCACCATGCCTTACAGTGGCTGTACAAGATCAAGGATCCACTTTGTAGAATTGCTAGATGGAGTATGCGCCTTCAACAATTTGATTTTACGATCGTACACCGAAAGGGTAAGGATCAAGTCATTGCTGATGCATTATCTAGATCAGTACCTGCCATTGAATCCATAGATCACCATCCAGATAGTCTTCTAGATTTAAGTTCTACCCCCTCCTTGGACAAATGGTACAATACCATGATGGAGAAAGTTGAACACGACCCGGTGAAATATCCATTATGGAGAGTTGAAAACCAACGTCTCTATCGACTGACGAAGACAAACTACCCTAATCTTGTACATAATTTAGATAGCTGGTTAGAAGTAGTTCCTAGGGAGAAACGGAAAGACATCATAAGGAATCACCATGATCCCCCTACATGTGGTCATCTAGGTGTTTTCAAGACCATGGGACGCATTATAGAACGGTTTTACTGGCCGAAAATGAGAACAGATGTCGCCAAGTACATTAGAAGGTGTCACATTTGCCTTAGCACTAAGCCACTACAGACGAAACCTGCAGGAAAAATGCTTAGCCAAACCCCTACTGTGACTCGTCCATGGGACTTGTTGTCCATTGACCTCGTCGGACCACTTCCCCGTAGTTCTTCGGGATATACTTATATTTTTTCAATTTGTGACAGCTTCTCTAAGTTCGTTTTGTTATTTCCTATGCGCACTGCGACTGGAGATAAAATCGCCCAGATTCTGGAAGATCAAGTTTTCTTGGTGTTTGGTACTCCGTCTAGAATTATTTTAGACAATGGGTCTCAGTTTAAAGATAAAACATTCATATCTAAAACGAACGAGTATAATGTCAAGTTATGCTATCTTGCCAATTACCACCCACAGGCATCCCCTGTTGAGAGAATGCACCGCGTCCTCAAGACGATGATAAGTTCCTATGTGAGGGATAATCACAAGATGTGGGAGAAATATCTGCCAAAGCTTGCATGGGCTTTGCGTTCGGCAAAACATGAAGTTACCGACATGGCTCCGAATTTCATAATGTATGGAAGAGAAGTCACTGTTCGTGGTCGATCTCCATCGGATGTTCCCCAAGAAGATTTGCCGACTCCTGAAGACCGTTCCGAAGCTCTGAAGAAGGTCTATGAGGATGTCAACAAACGTCTCCGAAGAGCATATGACCAAAGTCGAAAGGGGTATGACTTGAGAAGAAGACCAGATAAGTTTCCTGTTGGTCAGCAAGTATGGAAGCGAAACTATTCCCTGTCAAATAAAGCGAATAACATCACCGCAAAATTTGCACCAAAATTCACTGGCCCTTTTGTAATTTCCAAAATTCTTTCTCCATGGAGTTACCAATTGAGAGATATAAATGGTAAAGATTGTGGCATATGGCATGCAAAAGACCTAAAGCATCATCCTCCAGATGATAGTGATGAAGAATAAGTCCTCAAATTTTTTTGTCATTTTGTATAAAGTTTCATATATAAAGTAATAGGATAAGCAACTTAAGATTATAACCGAATTTCAGATGTATGCTAACTAAGGCTATATGTTTTGTTAAAAGTTAGGAATGTTATATGAAGTTTCCCTTTTGACAAAGTAAAACTTCTTTTCGGGAAAGAGGGGTCTGTTATGGGACAAAGAATTATTTGTGCCTCTCTTTCAAACATCCAAAAATAAACTCTGTACCTACCAACTGCTATTTTATTAAAAACAGATCCTGATTGTTTTAAGTAGGATTAATACAATTAATGTCTCAGGAATCCTTTCAATTTTCTCAAGCGTCTCCATGAAGGGCACCTAAAAAAAAAATAATAATAAATAAGTATTTACCAAATTGAATTTACTGTTTGGACCCTTACTTTGTGGAATCTACTCATATTAATGTTATAAATGAAACTAACTGTTTCTAATTAATTCCACTATTTAATTGAAAGATTTATGAAAATTATTAAAGGATATTGATAATTATTTCGATATTGACATATCATCGTCAGAATGACAGAAGTTACATTTTATGTGATACCTACTTGATGTTTAATATTTTGGCTAGACCAAATAGTAAGTGACCTATCTTGTGATGATATGTCAAATATTTATATTCTAAATTTACAGAATATCTTATTTGAACATAGGATGATCACCAGATCATAAAAGTTAGTAATTGGAAAATGTAAAAGGCTTAAAGGTTATTTTGTTTACATGGTGTACAAAGTAGATGACAATCTTGTCATATCCGTCAATCTTAAAAATAAATCTTCTCAAAGTGATTTCAATCTTTCATCATAATGTCACTTTTCTATTCATAGATCTACTGATTAAAGATCATTGACCTTCCTTATCAATTAATAGTTTCTTCTTTTAATTTCTGTTATCAGAGCTTATCTCTGGTGTTAAGTACTTTGGTAATAAAGAAGTAAATGAAAAGAACATACCTTTTTTTTCTAAGACCATCCATACGTAGATAGGAGATGGGTTTTTTTTTCTTCCATGTGAGGTTCGTGATAGACCACATGGTTTAGCAATTTTGCTAATTTTTGCAAATATATTTAAGTGAGCTTAGATTTTATTAGAGTGATCCTGTTGGAGCTCTACCACTCTGTATAAGTGGATATTTATTTTCGCTCAGCTTAAGTTCCTGTTTCCACATCCGTAGGCGAAACCACATTGAGGCCACACAACTTCTACGGTCTCTTCCTTTCTTTCTTTCTTTTCTTCGATCTATCTTCTTTCTTTGGCTTTATTTCATACATCGATATCTTCCTTTCGTTCCTGCATCGACATCATCTACACCCAGTCATCATATCGGATACACCTCTACCTACAGGATATAGTAAGCCACCATCAGTTATTTTGGAGGGACACCCCACAGCACCCGATTGTAAACAGGTAACCTTCAGACCTTACTCTTAACAAGGAATCCAGGGGTTTGAGTAGAAAACATTTGGCTGAAATAACAATTATCTTTATGGAAAAGTATTGTAAGTAGAGTATTTTGCCATACCTACTGAGGAACTTAGTTTCCTGGTGTCTTTACCCTCTGTGGAGGACAACTTGTATAGTATTTAATAACAATTGCACAATCACTAGAGTTTGTAAGCCAATGTATGCATACAAGGTAGTTCATAATATAATTCTGTATCCAACCACCCCTAAGGTAAGATTGGATAGTGTAAAACTTTTCTTTTTTTATAAATCTTCCCATGCTTTCTATTAACTTAGAATAACCTAAATAATTTGTGAAAGCCAACTTCATATAAATCGTGAGGTACAGCGGAACTACTTTAGGGAGTTTTTAGCGTTACCACTTTTTAGGCAAGCCCTTGTGTTTTTTTGGTTATCCATATGACAACCAACAATATTTTATATTAAATCAACATTACATCTGTATCAGTTTTTTTATTACGAATCCCACCCTGAGATTAACAGGACCTTTTAATCAAGGTAACAGGTTTTGTTAGGTTGGTCAAATTAAACAAATAGTAGGTACATGGGACCCAATTCCGAAATCGCACTTCGAACTTAATCCGTTACAGGTAGTCCCTTCCGCAGGTAGCGGGACCGAATTCCGGTGCGTCCGTTTGTACAACAGAAAGGATGTTAAGAGATAATTTTGAATAACTCGTTGTAAAAGTGCTTAGCGTTGTAATTTTACTTTGGTTTTATTTAATGTAAGGGAGTATCTCTTGACTTTTACTTGATGAAGATTTATACTGTCAAGATGAAATAAAACAATTTAATTTGTTTAAATCTTCATTTTATTATTAATGAACATGTTCAAAAGTTGTGGCGCGTTTCGCTAACACAATAGCTTATCAAACGGGTGAATTATTTTTTTAATTTATACAGTGCATTAATACGGAATTTTAAGGATATTGACAAACGTAGTAGAAAATGTTTAACTGGAAATAAAGTGCAAAAAAAGGAGTTCTTAACCCGCGAGGACTCTCCGTGTTAGGTAAAATAATTTGTGGGGGGGGGGGGGGTAGTATTGAGCAGCTAATAATTTCCCAGGTGGCGCCCACTTTTCTTTGCTCATAATTTATCTTTGACATTTTGTTCTTTTTTTAATTGAAATCTAAAGTAGACTTTTACCCGCGAACCGGCAAAATCTACCCTGGAATTGTATTAGTTAACTTTGTAAAGGATCCACACCGAGACTTGACTAGCCGTGGTCATACTTGATTTTTTTAAATTTTTTTCCATCATTCAACTATAGTAATAATTAAAAAAAGGGTTACTAGAGTTACTAGTTCTCCCCTCTCGCCACTAGTGCTCTGGTTTAGTTGCTTTACTCCCATGTGTGCAATGACCTTTTTGGGTTTTTGGACTGTAGTCAGACTCGTGATCCATCTGCTAACTGTGGAAATCGTTTCAAAATGGACTCCAGGTTATTAAAAAATACTGCTTGTTAAACGATGCTAGTCTAGATAGACTGCAAGCTTCATATTTTCTAATACTTAGTTTCTGGTTGCGATATAAGAATTTTTTCTTTATCAGCAATTTTTTTTCTTCCCACGATTGTGGAATTTTAATGTTGTTCTCTTTTGCCATATCATAAGCTAATTTTCTTAAAGCTACAGTTGATAATCCATACGCCATTTTCCTACATATTTGTAAATACTCGCCAAGATCAGCTTCCTGTTCTCTGCTAAATATTTGCCTAACTTCATAATGCGGCTGCGTTCTTATTTCAGTACCTTCCTGGATGTAATTGGGTCTTTTTCACATATCGATGCAACGTCTGTAGTGGAATTCCACTAGTTCTCACAGCCTCTCTTATACAGGGTGGGGCAATCTTCTGACATCGGAGGATTACATCGTTGTGGTACGAGATAAAACTTTAAGGTTTTGTGTGAGCTAATACAGTTACTGAGGGCACATTTTGAAAATACTTTCGATTCTACAGGGTGTTCCAAAACTTACATTTTTTTAAATGAAACGTACTATATTTTGTTCAAGAATCGAAAAAATCTCACCGAGAGCGTTACAAAAATATAGCATTCTAATATATTATATGGATGTTTTAAAAAGATATGGCCAATTATTGGCAAAAAAGACCTCCTCTTTAACACTCTGTTAAACAATAAATCAAAATAAATCAACAGGTCTTTGTATTCAATTGTCATTCACATATGATTGGCTGTGCTCAGTATTAATTACTTTTTTCATCTGTGGCTTCTTTAATACAGGGTGAAACAAAACGCAAATCAAGCAATATCTCAAAATTTTTAAATGAATCACCCTATAAGTCTTTTTGCAGTTTGTTAGTACAATTAATAATCTTTCAAACGATATAGTACATTTAGGGTATAAGTTAATGGAAAACCGTAAATATTTTATGATAATGGTCAAAAACAAGTATTTTACGTACACAAATTAAATGGTATTAAATTTTTACATGCAACGTCTAAGGCATACATTTTAATCGTAATGTTGGATGCATCTAAAATATCTTACACTTTTACTCTTACCATTAGAGGAAGGAAGGACTTAATCGGAATTATGTTGGAAGCAATATTTTTGTTTACTGTGAGTAGGCTAATGTCATTATAGTACCAATAAATATAAAAGCAGTTTGCAGTCTTTACGAAATAATTAAGTCATCACAAACAGTATATCTTAGTTATGTAACATGCAAGATTGTATTTATTTTCCAACTTTTTCTATTTTTAAAAAACTAACAATTATGGAAACCAACATTATAAAAACACTTACATTTACATAAATAAACATTGACATTTCATAAAAAGTATAGTTTATGCTAAGTGTTCAAAATGGCGACCATTTACTTCCATACACTTCTCAATTCTTTTCAAAAACGAGGATCTTACTCTTTCTAACATAGCTGGAGTTATTGTGGAAAATGCGTTACGAATCCTTTCTTTCATGTCTTCTCTGGTAGTTGGTTCTGTTTAATAGACAAGTTGCTTGATGTATCCCCATAAAAAGAAATCCATCGGTGTGAGATCTGGAGATCGAGGAGGCCACAAAATTGGTCCACCACGTCCTATCCACCTGTCGGTAAAATGTCTGTTTAACCACCGACGTACACAACGAACGTAATGTACAGATGCTCCATCTTGTTGGAACCACAAGTTAACTCTTGTGTTTAAATCAACTTCCTCCAATAATTATCCCAAATGTTTTTTTAGAAAATTGTAATACCTTCTTCCAGTGAGGCTACCTTCAAAAAAGTATGGCCCTATAACTGTATCTCCTACGATTCCTCCCCATACATTTATGGACCATTTAGTTTGGGTCGTTGTACGAAACAAATGTGGATTACTATCCGAATAAAAATGAAAATTATGGCGTTTGACGAAACCATTTCTGTGAAACGTGGCCTCGTCACTCACTAAATAAAACATTTCTTAAAAAATCTGAATATCCAATAATTAATCCATTGAACCTCTCGCAAATATTTATTCTTATTGGAAAATCTCTCTCTAAAAGCTCTTGGTGCATCTGTATTTTGTACGGGTGGAATTTATTCTTTTTTATTATTCTTCCTATTGTTCGTCTACTAATGTCTAATTCAGTACTAAGTTTTCTAGTACTTGTATTAAGATTCTCAACCAAATTTGTCATTACTAAAAATTCGTTGTCCTCATTGAAAACACGTTTTGGAAGAGCATGAGGTTGATAGGAAGCATTACCTGATGTGTCGAATCTTTCCTTAAGTCTTAAGAAAGCTCTTTCATTTGGATGTCTTCGATTGGGATATCTTTCACGATATAGTCTTGAAGCGAGTAAACAATTTTTTGAACATTCTCCTATCACGTAAATCATATTGATCATGTCTTCCTGCGGAAAATTCATCATAGTTATTTATTATTTAAACCTAACAACACAAACGAAGAATACAGCAATATTTCTTTGACATTTATTAGTAGATACTATTTTGACAGTAGCCCACTTGATATAATAAAAAATATGGCTTGATTATGTTCCGCCCTTTCTCAAACTATCCTATAATAACAATTCTTGAAAGTGAAACATGCATAAACATAAAAATTTTGGTAATTCCAGGTACCTACGGTATTAACAAACATTTTATTTTAGTGATTAGATATTGTAGATACATCCAAAATTACGATTAAAATGTATGCCTTAGAAATGTTAGAATTTACAAGACGTTGCATGTAAAAATTTAATACCATTTAATTTGTGTACGTAAAATACTTGTTTTTGACCATTATCATAAAATATTTACGGTTTTCCATTAACTTATACCCTACATGTACTTTATCGTTTGAAAGATTATTAATTGTACTAACAAATTGTAATGAGTCTTATAAGGTGATTCATTTAAAAATTTTGAGATATTGCTTTCTCTCTCGCCGGAGTTCAGACGGACATTCCCACTTACACAGCGGCCTATGGCTTGATGCCTCTATGCTGGTAAGTCCTTGATACATCACCCCAATAATTGCAGCAACCTTTCTTTGAGAATGTCCCATTTCAATAAGTGTCACGGTCTACAATTGAAATTCCTTGCAAAGGCATTTCAAACCAGAAGCACAATTTTTAATAAAGGTTGAACGTCAAGACTAAATATCTACACTGATGGATCAAGCTGAGCAAGCGTTTGCTGGCGGAGTATATTCCAATTCTAAAAACCACAACATAAAATGGGCTACAGGTGAATATGTCAACTTACTTCAAACTAAACTGAATAGCATCTACATAGCTGCAAAAAAAGAGATTTCCGATAGAAACATGTATTAATCTTTACGGACAGCAGACAATCACTACTAGCACTGAAGAGACCACGTATCATATCAGGATTAGTACCAGAATGTCACCATTCCTTGGTTGAGACGACAAACAACAATGTAGTCACACTGACGTGGATCAAAGGCCATGGTTAGTCTAAAGGTAACCACGCGGCTGACGCGCTGGAAAGGAAAGCAGCTCAAAAACTTTTTGAACTTTCCTGCTTCACCAATGCAATACTTTTAGTAGTGGCAAGCCTAGTGTGTGAACATACTAACCATAAGTTCAAAAAAGTAAAAACTAGCCAAGGAATTGCTGTACTATCCTGACAGTGCAACAGCAATAATATTCTTGACGATGACCTTGCGGAACCTACCTTTTGCAACAGGATATTTCTGTCCGGATATTGTCCTAACTAAACCAACATCTTCATGGAATGAGGCTATCAGGCACATCCGTATATCGAGGCTGTGAACATAAAGATGAGACAGTAGAGCATATCCTCTTTGATTACTCGGCTCTATAATCCATTCGTAAACCTGTGTTCGTTTAGACATGCTGAGAGAAGCTGCTCTTGGGGATGTTATCAACTATGTTAAAACCATAAGCTAGTTGACGTTCTGAGAGGGACTTCCAGGAGGATGCACAAAGGGTCCATGTGTGCTGCCTTTTGGCCCAATATAATAATATAATAATAAATATTTAAAATAAGAATTAAATTCCCCTGAACACAGGCTATAAGATATTATATTACGTAAATATTTTAGCTACATTTTCATGAATATTTTCACGCACTTTCGATAGATGTTTCGGAGCTTTAGCGAAGTATTCAATCGTAGACTCGTTCACCATAAATTTTTCAAAAATACCAACCATGACTATATCTTCGAGGGTTTTGCACCCAAATTCATCTTTTCTATGAGTAACTTCTAGATTATGGGGTATGTGGTGTTGTGTAACAGCTAGGGTGGGGTCATAGATAATACCATTGTGTTCTATCCAGGAATGTGGTGTAATTTTCACACCATTCGAATAGACCTTTGTACCCAGACATAGTTTGGTTGCTATTCCATATTTTGCAGCCACTTCGTGGAAAATTGAACTTCCCGCCAAACATACACCGCAATAGCCTGCTCGAATTAACTCCTGCTCGATACAACATTTAATGAGTTTGAGTTTGACGTACTCACGCATGGGGTCCATGTCTGCTCACGTCAAGTGATAACTGATGAATGATGAACTGTCCAGACATGTTAACGCTTTTAAGCCTTCACCAGCCAAACGATGCATAATTCTTGGCTCGATTTTTGTCATAGGGCGCATGAAATTATAAACTCGTAGATCGTATATATTTTCTGACTGATAATATTGAAGAAAAGTCGTAGGCGTAGAGCCATATTTTTGCGATCTAGCGTCTTTAGGCGGATTAAAGCGATTCATTTTCGCGAATAAGTAATGACGTCACGCTTAAAAACGCTTGAAGCGGAAACTGGCGTGGTCGAGAGTGCGCCAGAAAACTTTGAAGCGGTTCAGCTGTGGTGTATCATTCAATTGACAGCATTGACAGAATAAATTAATAAAGAGTGGACCAATGGTGAGGAGCGGCTAATTGTAGGACCATCGAAAAAGCAATATTATTTTATTGTTGAATTATTATTATTTTGCTTATAACAGATTCTACAGATTCAGAATCTCAGAAAGAAAAAAATAAACAAAGTAAAGTATGTATGTGTCGTGAGAGAAATATAGTTGTGGTATGTCAGAATATCGCTAGATATTTCCATTTTTGCGAGGTTAAGCGTGACGTCGCCGTTATGACGTCACGCTTAAGCTACACTGTTAATCCGCTTAAAGACGCTAGATCGCAAAAAGATGGCTTAGGTGTCGTACGTACGACGTCACATGTCACGTCAAACGTCACGTGTCACGTCACGTGTAACGTCAAACGACACGTCAAACGTCACGTGTCACGTAAAACGTCGTCACGTGTAACGTCAAACGCCACATACCTTGTCAAACGTCACGTGTCGTGTCAAACGTCACGTGTCATGTTAAACGTCACATGGTCGAGATGTCGTAACATGAAAGACTAGAAACGCACCAGCGACGTAGCAGAAGTACACCAGAGAGAAGCCTGATATATGAAAATTCTAGCGTAAATATAAAAACCACGTCAAACGACACGTCAAACGACACGTACCTTGTCAAATGTCGCGTGTTGCGTCAAACTCCGACGTAACAGAGTTTCCTGAAAGGTGTGCACCACTAAGGTTTCTGCTGTTGGAACAGCGTTAAGTTATAAGTAAAACTTACCAAAGAAAGTTACTATATGTTCCATGGGCATAACAGAAACGTAACTATTATAAAATCCGGCAACAAATATACCCTCAGTACCATTGACCATTTCACAAATACGTCCGTTAATATAATAGTTAAAAACTCTAAATCGGGTGCCGGAGTTGTAGAACTGTATTTGCAAAACATCCCCTTCACCATGGTTGCCTCTCAACAGCACTTCCTCCCTATAAAAAACACCGCCTAACTTAAAACATACAAATACAGAGCTACCTCTTTGAACTGGACGATAACAACGAAATAAACTAGTATGTATAAGCGTTAAATCAATTTTTAAGAGATATTCACACTCAGTCATGACTGTTTTTTTTTATACTTAATGAAATATAATAATGCATACAAAATGTCATTTTATAAATTATCAGTTTTGTTACAATGTAGTTTGCAGTAAAAGGTCGCTATTGTTTGCGGGTAAAAGATATCACAGTGGTTAGAAATCCGTGCAGGAGGAATAAAGGAAGATAATGCCACAAGCGGTGGGGAATCAAATAAATAAAACTGCTATATGAATTTTAATATCAATATTACGAGAATCATGGGTAAGGAACATACGTTTTTTTATTGTCAAAAAAAAATGTTACTAATCTAATTTTTTTTCAGAACAAATAGTATTAACTATAAGGGCGAGGCTGCCGCTACACCTAGCCGTAAGTATATTACAAATGTCATATGGATCACGTTATGTAATAATAGATTAAGCGACATTTTATAATTTCCCAGAAAATTGAATGTAAAGATTTTTTTATTTTTAAGTTATCGTGGAGTAGTTATTGTAGGAGTTATAAATTTGAGTTTTTGACATTAGGACTATTATATAACCAATTAAGACTATAGTGCCAGAATGTCGTTTAATTCGATATTACTTTTTTTTATAATTAAGCCAGTATCTAAATTTTCGCAAAGAATTAACCAACACATTTGTCACATGATTCTTTATTACAGAACCAAAAAAAAACAACGTAACATGTTGTCGAGGAATAATGCAGTTACAAAAAAAAAAAAAGATTTAGCTGCAAATAAGTTTTGCAATACCGATATGTCGGATAATTCTTTATTAGGTATCTTAAATTTGCATTTTGCCTTGATGAGTTCTAAACATGTCGCTTAATTCAGGTGCTCTTGAAAATAAAGAAGAAAATATTTTATCTGGGAAAAGGTTTTCAAACATAGATTTTAAGCTTCTCTAAGAGATGGCGCCATTAACTTGATTTTTGAAATTTTGTCGCTTAATTCGATATTACATAACTTGGTCCACATATTTGATGTTTATCTTATGCACTTTACAGCTATTGGACATCATAACGGTGGAGGTAGCAGGGCTCCACCCATAGGATAGGCCATCTTGGCTAATAGGGCTTGGGTCGTACCAGAGTGTTACGCTCTGGTACGACCCAACACCGGTGGGGTTCGAACCAGCCCTGGGACCACTGCCGGTGCTGGTGGAGTGGGTAATAAGGTAAGGTAATTAGTTATATCTAAATGAAATAATAATTTAATATGTATTTCAGAAACGAATAAAGATGTGCCCCTTCCTCTAAAAATTATTGTTGTTTTATTAAAAACCAACTATCCATCCTAGATATCCCTTTAACCTGATCGATATAGCTATGACCTTCCCGCTTGGTGTCGATCGTGAGGTTGAACATGTTTAAATAATAACCATTTTCAATCAATCACATAGCTAAAAGAAAATAAAATAAAAAATGCTTTTACAACAAATAGAAAAAATAATATGAATAATAAAATAATGTAAAAGTTTTGAGATTAAAAGTCAACGCTGTGTAGAAATAATACAGCTAATATACTGACATTTTCAGAAATAATCAAAGTAGAAATAATTAAACTTTTACAACACCAAAGATATAGAAATTGAAAAAAAAAACTTACCATGGGTTAGAGGTTATTCTTCACGGTCGTAAGGAGGGATCCAATTATTCTTATCCCCAACGATAGAAAACTCTCTCTCCCCGTGGTCATAAAATGTATCTAGAAAACCACCATCTTGAGGGTTCTGAAGGTAATAGGTGTAATACAGCATTAGTTGGTTATCCAAATAAAAATGGATGCTAACGATGGAACCCTCACTTCGATCTTCTAGAGGTATGGTGAATTCGAACATATAAAGAGGTATATGGTGTAAATCGTTGACATGTCTCAACAGCAGATTAATGCAAAGAGATACGCCTTCCTCGACCGCTCTCACATCGTGACACATTAACGGTTGGTCATCAATACCTGCGGAAAAAATCAAGCAACGAACTAGGTAATCAGCCATGGTGTTTTGAAAATTCTCGGAACTAACTTAGTATATTAAAGCCTAACCTCTATATATATATATATATCCAGAAAAACATGTTTTTTTTGTTTATATATAGTTAGTATTACCGCATATTGACCACGAAAACTGCAACATTGTAACGATTAATTGAACGTTACTCCCCAGGGCTTCAGCAAGGGTTCGTAATATTTGGAATTGAATTGTCTTTTTTCGATATTTTCTTTTTTTTCGATAGTGAGACTGAACATAGTTAACTAACCCCTGTAAAAAAAGTGAAATCTGGTGTAGTACGTTCTTGTGTTAACTCTTGTAGTAAACAGTTTCACACTATGGAAAAAAAAACGAGGGGTAGGATGAATTAACTTCAAGGAGGGTGCGGATGTGACTATTAGCGATGTGCGGGATACCATAACTTCCATATGTCAATCCAACTCATACGGAAACATTTTGCTTGAACATTACTTCAGTAAAGAATACTGTTCATAGTATATTGTTTTTGTAGAATTTTTATTAAAAATATTTTCACAAATTATGTTGTTTCACTTTTCCCCTATTTTCTTAAAACCACACAGCATATTTAGTTGATATTTTCACGATTTACATTGTTTTACTTTACCATATTTAAAAACCACACGCCTCTAAAATATCGACTATTTATGTTGTATGTTATCAGATATTTTTTGGATTCTTTTTTATAATTATATAATTTAAACTTTTACAGCACCTTTTATACATTGTTTTTCAAATTATCATAATTTTTCTTATCACCTTTTCCGGTTTTGCAACGCTCATCTTTTTTTCATAACTATACAATATTATATAGGATTGTACATCAACTTATTTAGTTTTTTCAAATTATCATGAATATTCAAGGTTAAATACGTTCGTACTACACCTTTTAGCGATAAGAGTTTTCAAAATTTTTATTTATATTTTCACGCCGCAATGTTTATTTTGAAATACGAGATTACGCATTAATCATGAGCTGGACACGTTTGGTGTTTTAAATGCCCGCGGCGATTGCGATACACTCCTATTAATTCCAACATTAGTTTATAATTTTGATGATCTTCGGGGGTAAACTCCTTTGGGTTTTTGGCAAACAGAAGCGAATATAGGCCTGATTATGCATTAAATTTTGCAGTATCTAGCAATATTTTGGCCGGTAAACTTAAGTTCTTTATTACCCAATTTCCACTGTGAACCATTATATACTGTTCCAAAAGTGCTATCATAATCATTACAATTTTTCCAATATGTATCTAAATAAGAATGATTCTCTTCGGTAAAAAATGAAAACAGAACCGTGTATTGCTAAAACGCCAAAATGTCATACTTATAATCGTTCAGACTTGGTCATAGACGACCTTTCTGTAAAGTTAAAAATTTGTGTTATTATATTAGACCTATTGAAAAAAATAATTTTTTAAGTTGTTTTATTTGTTATCAATAGAACAGTACCATCCACACACACACACACACACACACACACACACACACACACACACACACACACACACACACACACACACACACACACACACACACACACACACACACCTCACTTCTTAGTACAGACCTGTAGCTACATGTCTGTACTATTTTCCATATCTATTTTTCCCCCATTCCCCCCTATTAAATACTACAAGATTGCAATCAAAGTTCTAAAAAGTGATTCAGTGTGACAACTGATAAACTCAAAACATTTTATCGTAAAAGTGAGGTTATCTAACCACACACACACATTATCGTAATAATTGTGGAAAATAACACCTATATATTTATAAAGGATTCACAACAGTAATTCCCTGATGAAATATTTTTTAAAACATATGTTACTTTGAATAAACTCGAACTAATTACCTTAAAAGAATGTTTTCTCCTGAGAATATCAATAAGCCACGCCCCCTTTTCGGCTCTATTTAAAGAGCTTCTCGGAGCGGCAGAATCATAATCTCTTCAGCTCTCGTTATCTTCATACGTGTCTTATCAGTTGCTCTTGTGGTAAGTCTAGAAACATTTTACTTTTTTTTTACCAACACAAGATGGAAAAGTTTTTGATAACTAAAGATGTTATTAAAAAAATTCGAAAATTCAACCTAACTGGTAGAACGGTGGAATTTAAAATCCGCCCAATTCCCGAAGGGGCAGATCCACTAAAATGGGTATGCTCCGGCATGGAGGATGTTATCAATAAGGTGACCGAGGGGACAGAGTCGAGTGATCAAATTGGTTTTACTTTTTGCTCGAAAGAGTTTAGCCGTGGTGATGGTTGGTTGCGGTTTAATCCTGCATCCGAGGTGAAATTTGAAGACATATGGTCGATGATATGTGCTGTCTACCAATCTAATTCGGCAGGTTTTGACACTGAGACGTTTTGTCTAGCAGCCACAACCGTAAAAATGCCTAAAGGTAAAGGGCGAGGTCGTAAGTACAACGACTATGACGAAGAGTGTGCTAAACGTGGTGGTATTATAGTAATAAATAATACAGACCATTTATGCCTGGCTAGAGCAGTGGTCGTAGGTAAAGCGTACGCCGACAATGCCCCTAACAAAAAGAAGATAAGAGAAACGAAGGGTCTCCAGACCAAAAAAACTTTTGAATTACTACAGGCTAGCGGTGTTGAAATACCTAAAGAGGGTGGTGGACTACCGGAATTAAAAAAGTTTCAAGAGAGAACGATTCCCAGAAAGCGGGAACACATATGTGGCGAAGTTTTCAAAGCTTCTCCACACAATTGTTTCATGCCCGTCGACACACGTAAGCCTTCAATGCACGGGGTACTATTTATATTTTATGACCTCGAGTGTACTCAAGAAGAAGTTATGTCTGACGGCTCTTTACTACACAAAGCCAACTTATGTGTGTTTGAGCAACACTGTGCACTATGTATAGGTACGGACAAAAGATGGTGCGATTGTGGTGTTAGATATCAAGTTTTAACAATTGACCCTGTAGCTCGTTTTATGGAGTATGTAATGAATCAAAGGACTCTGTTTAAGAAAATAATTGTGGTCGGACATGCCGGAGGTCTATATGATAACCAGTTTATGTTAAACCACCTTATAACAAAGACAGGTCTAACACCCGAACTAATAACTAGAGGTACGAAGCTAATACAGATGAAAGTGGGCAATGTAAGTTTTATTGACTCTTTAAACTACTTCCCAATGCCTCTGGTGAAATTGCCTAAAGTATTCGGCCTAAAAGATATAAAAAAAAGGTTACTTCCCCCACTTGTTCAACAAAGTCGGAAACTGCGATTACATCGGGCAACTACCTGCCCTCGAATATTACGATCCTGAAAATCTGAAATACTCTCCTTCACTCGACGAAAAGAACGATGCCAGAAATCAGCTAATCGTTTGGCATAAAAAACTCTCTGATCAAGGGTATGTCTTCAACTTTAAATCCGAAATTATTTCCTACTGTAAAAGTGACGTGTCCATACTTGCTCAGTCTTGCTTAAGGTTCAGAGAATTGCTTTTAAAAGAAGGAGGGGTCGACCCGTTCACAGAAGCCATCACGCTACCTGGTGCATGTAATAAAATATTCAGGAGAAACTTTTTACAATCGAATACCATCGGGTTAATTCCTAAGAACGGATATAGATGTCGCGATAAACAATCTAGGATTGCTGCTCAATGGTTAATATACGAAGAACACCAAAGAGGTATCAGAATAGAACATGCAGCCAGAGGGCGAGAAGTTGTATTGAATGGTCTTAAGGTTGATGGATACTGCAAAAGCACAAGACAGGTCTTTGAATTTGAGGGCTGTTACTTTCACAGTTGTCCAAAGTGTATGAAATATAGACGTAACGAACCGACACATGACAACCCATCACTTACATACGAGCAACGGTACGAGGCAACGTTGGCGAAGAATGAAAAATTAAGATCTCTCGGGTACGAGCTTGACGATTCCATATTATAATGAAATAAAAGCATTGTGTTAATATTTTTTTAGTTAAGTTTGGTTGGTTTCAACCCTTACTCTGTGGAATTATAACCAGACCTTGTGAAACTGGTAATTTTAAGATTTACTAGTTATATTTTTTGTTACACCACAATTTTTCAAGTTAGAATAATATCAATATCGTATAAATCTTGTTTTGTATCATACAGCACGAACACAACAGTTGCAACGCCTCTTAAAAAGTTTGTAACTCTAAGTCATTCAATTTTAAAGGAACATAACATAAGCATAACCTATACTTCATCACGATTTTAAAAAAGAAGACGACAGAATTGTGGTCCTATGTCAACCCTTATGTAGCCAGCTTATCTTCTAGGTAATGTACGTCACAGCATAAATGGCGAGCTATTTAAATCATACAAAAGTTGAATTTTCAAATCGACATAATAACCTTGTGAGATTAAAAATAATTGATTCCCCATAATGATTTTGTCCACCACTAACTATTAACATTGAGAAAACATCATATTTTTGTTAAGTTCAACACCCCATTATTTTGATCCATTTGCGGTATTTAATTAATGCATTTTCCGACGTTGATTTGCGCTTCCTTTACTTTTATAAAAAGTGTGCCAACGTGTTTTGTGGTCTCGGCCAAAATTTTAATACTTCTACTTGTATTATTAGATGATTATTTACTACCTGTAGATTTATGTTCCCTTTTTACTTGGGTCATTACATCAACTCGCACTGTTGTGGATGAATCTTGATGAAAATTTATGAATTTTTATTATTACTACCAATATAACCAACCACTGAACAAAATACAACATTTTAAAAAGCTATATCTGACTATAATAATAATAATAAGGATCATGTAAAAACTACAAAATTACAAATATAACTAAATTGATTTTCCTCAGGGCGACTGTAATTAGTATCAACTCGTCAGTTATTGGACATGCCCCATATATCTGATTGCTACCAATTCCGTAGTTATTGTGTTCTCAATCATAGGTCGTTTTCAAAGAAAATAATTTCTGAGTAAAGGGAAAGTTTGCCATTATTTTTTCTTATACGGTATGAAAGCTGTGCTTAAAATTTGTTTTATGATAAGACTATATATGTTTTTGTACTTTCGTTTTAATTTTTAACATCAATTATATTTTAATAAAAAAATTCCATTTTTTAAAACGCCTTTTTTTAAAACCTTATCTTAACTCAACATTGATATGCGAGTCTGCAACTCAAGATCTATTTTTTCCTTCCTTTAGACGCTAGAAGGATGAAATTTCATATGCAGCTGTAATTTTGATGAAAATGCACCTTTCTATATCTGAAAAATATCCTAAATTTTGAGAAAAATCCAATCTAATTTCAACAATTACCAGCAATGGAACTCATTTGACGTCATGAAGAAACTTTTGTAGTTTCTCAAGCTACTGTAAATTAAATTACAAGTGAAAATAAAAAAAAATTTAAAAATCCAACAAGGAATTAGTAGCTATATTGTATCTGAAATAATATTCATAAAATGAAAAAATAACATGTCGGCTTAAGTTTTCCTCATTAACATTTTCAATCTCGTTCTTTGAATTGCCATAATAGCAGATTATGTTTTCAATGAATCTGCAATTTCTTAATGTATGGTTCCTTTTGAATAGAATAGTTGGTTTGTTTGTGGCCTGTTTTTTTATAGTGGGGTAAATTGACTTATACAAAAGGTAACATAATTTGTACGTTTCCTTCTTTTGGTAAGCTATTAAACGATTCGGGAGGCATAAAGGTAAGTAATACGTACTAAAACTAATAACAAAAAATTACAGGTTTTGGCTAACAAACTTTTGAAATATGGGGTGATTTGAAAAAACTCGCATTTTTATATTTACCATCCCCTCTCTATTGTCTCGGGTTTTATATGAGCGTCGGGTAATACAGGTTTTGAATATGGATCATAGTGAAGTATCCATGAAGCTTGAAATTTTGACATAACAGATGATTACTATTTCATCACAATAGCTACTTTTCATGATATTTCAGAATTTAGTAAAAAATAATAGCTAGTAAGAATTTCATTTGAAATATTTGTGACCCCTATAAGGTAACGATTAATATTTTGGGTCAAAAATCAGTCTAAAACTAAAGCTGGATTTATAAACTCTGTTGTTCGTGATTCCCGCTGCTCGAAAATAAAACGTTGATGTATCGCATACATGCGTTTAAACCGTTGTCGTGTTGTTCGTCGTTTCCAAGTCGTTCGTCGTTGCTCGCAAATAACCAAATTGTATATCTTGCTATTCATGATTCGCAGTTGCACCAATGAAAACTGAAGTTGGTACCACGTGACTTGATATCTGCCAATTGTGTCAAACTCCACTTATATTAATAATAAATTTGCTGTTGAAAAACGCATTACTACATTACTTTCTTTATATATTCATACAAAAACGAGAAATAATAACAAAACATTAATAATCTGTCGCGTCAATTTTTCTGTAGTATGACATATGCGTCACCTTTGTGACCAATCAAATTTCAACATCGCCAACAACGAAAAACCAATATAAATTAGTCTACTCGGGAACAACTGAGAATAAGCCAGCAGCGTGGAAAACACGGCGAGCAACAAACAACGGGAATAACAGATATTTACTTAATTACTGTTATAACTGTAAATAATTGTCATATTAGTAAAGCGAGATATATAGACGTCAAAAAATAATAGTTCAATACTATTAAACGCTTTACAAAATTAGAAAAATTAATTTCGAAAGAGCAGACCGTCCACTAAGAAGCAACAACTACTTCTCGGGCTATATGCCCCGACAGACATTGAATAACACTTCTAATTAATTTTTCTAATCTTGAAAAGCGTTTAATAGTATATTGAACAATTATTTTTTGACGGGAATAACAGAGGTATAAATCCATCTTAATGCCTCATAAGTAAGGATGAACCGTCATGCAATAGTATTCTTTTTGTTAATTATTTTGGGAAATTAAACCACAATCTTTTTTATATTTAATTCAACGTTTCAGTAGCGTTCCAGCTACCGTTATCAAGAAAAATTAAGTTTTCAAAGTTCAATATTTCAGATTTATTTTATCAGAAACACAAATAATATGCAGAATCAAGACCTGCAACACATGAAAAGAGATTTTTTCTCAACTACAAAAATAAAAAATGCACCAAGCAAGTAGTAGGAATAATAGTAATTATGCGCCAAGGTAGAAAAGTGAGGTATTATTGTCGAGGTGTTTAATGGATCCGAGACATTTTTTCTACCGTGGCTCATATAGCATTTTTTTCACTAGTTCACTACTGGCATTTTATTTTTTTTAAATATTAGTTTGTCGACTCCCGTATCACATGACATGACAGATGTGCACAAGTTAACCTCACATTCTATTAAATGGATTGAGATTTAGTTATAATCAAGCAGGCTCTGTATTTTTCTACCTTGGTTAATAATGAACAACTTTACTACCTCAACAAAAGTCAATAAAGTTAGGTTTAGAGGCTAGTAGTGAAAAAACAAAAATTTCATCCGCCTACCTCTATCCATAGTATACATTTCCTGGCATCATTGTAGGGAGCGAAGTCGTACTTTTTCTCCCTAGGGACGTCATTAATGAAATAACTTATACGGCATTGACGACCTAAGCTATATATTCTATTATATAAGTATAAATTTTACCATTTATTTATGCAAAATGGTAGAAATCAGTCAATTGTTATTTTAATTTAACGATTTTTACATTAATAATTTGACTTCAATTCAAGATTCATCCGGTTTTCGAATTTAGGGCAGTAATATTATAGCATGCTATGGTTGACAGATTAACAGTTTCAAAGTGTGTTACGCTATAATTTATCCACAAAATATAAAATAATATTTAAAAAATGAGTGATTCAAGCGATTTTGAAGATATAAATAATACACCACCGGATATTTTGGAACAAGTTAATGTAACAGTACAATCTCTATTACCTCAAAAATCTGAAGAAAAATACGAAAAACAGAATTTACATTTCAAGCAATGGACCGAAGAAAAGCATATTCATACTTACTCAGAAAACGTTATTTTGGGGTATTTTTCGCTATTAGCAAATACATTATAAAAGCCTCTACATTGTGGTCCAAGTATTCGATGCTACGTACCATGCTTCAAATAAAAGAAAATGTGGATATTAAATACCCAAAATTAATTGCTTTCTTGAGAAGACAAAATCACTGATATAAACCTAATAATTAAGGCAAAAACCTTCTCAAGAGAGGAAGTAAATAACTTTTTACTAGAAGCCCCCGATGAAAATTATTTATTAATGAAGGTAAGATATTTTCAAGAAGTAAATATATTAAGAAAATAAAAGTTAAATGGCAAATATTATAATAGAGCTACAGCAATACGCTATGTTCATAATTCCATAGAACTTGCGTGCTAGTCTCGGTAGCGCAAAGAGTTGGAGCACAGCTCACTGTTCATGATAGGCCTGTAGGTGCTGGTTCGAATTCCGGCGTGGACAGCTTTTTTCTTTTTTTTTTAAATTCTTTCATAAATAAATAATTTAAATTTGACTTGTTATTTGAGGGAGCCGGAAAAATCATATGTATAACATGGGGGTAAAGTGCCTTTTCCTCCCTTGAATGATTACTTCGCTACGCGTCGGGCAGTAAACTTCATCC
Source organism: Lochmaea crataegi (assembly GCA_947563755.1). NCBI lineage: Eukaryota > Metazoa > Arthropoda > Insecta > Coleoptera > Chrysomelidae > Lochmaea > Lochmaea crataegi. The sequence goes on along the minus strand of OX387437.1, from coordinate 12,186,363 downwards.
TCGGGAGGAAAAGTAGCACTTTCCTCCCTTGTTATACAAATAGCTATTCTGCTCCTTTGTGGAAAGTATTTCTCAAGCTTGTTGATATAAGCCACTTTCTGTAGGACTGTACAGTACGACATATCCCACATAGCACGCAATATTCCTGGGATATTCTCTCAATGTCCTAGAAGGTATATAAATATTCCGAATATTCCAAGAATATCCGGTAAATATATAAATATATATTCTGAACCCAATAGAATATCCATAAAATAAGATTAGGGGCAAATCCTAAGAATATCTCTTGAGGAATATCTTTCGTGAAGATTCTCAGAATATTCGGGAAGGGAGTTTCTAAAAGCATACTGAGTAAGAGGCCATTAGTTAGCATAAGACGAATTGACATCTGCCAGTCTGCCATTGAATTATTTGACTCATCCATTTGCAATCACAGTACACCCCCACATAGTATGGAGGGTATGTGGGAGCTGTTATCTACCTCACTCCTTTTCTCTCTCTCTCTCTCGCTCTCTCTGATTTCAGAGAGCTGGCAACACTGTTTTCGCCAGTGAGCGAAGAAGCATCGTGGAGTTGACACATGTATAAAATGATCACGAATTATAAAGTGGAACCGAGCAAGTGGTCGAGTGGTTACGCTCTCGGCTTGCATTCGGAAGGACCGGGGTTCAAATCCCAGGTCCGCCTGACCTGCTATGAGTTTTTTCAGAGGTTTTCTCGTAGCAATAGGCGAATGCTGGGTCAGTACACACTTCTCAGGCACCTACCACCGTTCCCTCCACTCCCATCCCCTGAACCAAACAATCCTTATTCCTTCCAATGTTGGCTGAAGAGGCTCCGGAAAGCCTATAGCGGCCCGCTCCCCTCGAGAAGGGGAGAATGAAAAACAATCCTTTTTTTTTTTTTTAAAGTGGAAATAAAGAGTTGTTATTGTTCTTCGACGTATTATTGAGTGAATGCTCGATGAACGACCCTCTGGACCCCACATTGGTGACCCCGACGTGATCTAGTGTTTTTCAAACATGTTAAGTGCTTCGCATTTCAATATTCGCCACTCCGGCTTAAGTAGCAGATACCAGTGCTGTGAGTTCATCGCAGACCTGGCCGAAGGCACCGATTCCTAGCAGCAGGGCAGTAAGGACTATGAAAGAAAATACAACTTCACATTTTCAAACACGTGAGTTTTTCATAACCCCAATTTCGCCCATTGCCTCGTGCTGTGCTCCATTATCCCGCCCATTGTCGTCGACGGCAGCACAGCAACATTGATGTAATTCTGGTTGCCTACCGAGAAGTCTACAAGGTATTGATTTTTAACATAAGCAACCCATCATACACGTGTAACGTTGGTTGCCTATGGAGCATCCACCAAAAATTTAATTTTATCAACTGTTCCTGTTTTTAATAACAAGTACGTTTTAGCAATTGACAATTCCGGAGTACTGTAATCATTTTTACATTTTCTGTACCCTTTTTAGCGAATCTTGCCATTGCGTTAAGTGTATACTGTTGAAGTTTCACATTTTTATCGTACTGTATTTAGTATATAACATTTTTTTTTAGGTGTAGCCAAATCATATGAGCGTTCTAAAAAACTGTTTGAAACATTTTATTTCATTTATCTTTGATAACTATTTATCACACAGTTATTGGTATTTAATACAAATTGTACATAATATAAAGTACACGGTTCTTATTCTGTAGATTATTAGACAATATGGCCGATCTGGCCGACCAACTGGTGGATATTTCTAGCGCGTCTTCCGGTAATTCTAAAATTAACGTCGTCAATACTGAGCTGTCTGCTTCACAGGCACAAATTCAGTCACTAATAGAGTCTGTTAAAGAACTCACAGTAAAAGTGGACGCGATAGAACGGAAAACGCGCTCGCGACCTAACTCCAGAAACAATTCTCAAACGCGAAGTAAGTCTAGGGACAAGGAAAAGTCTAGGCTGTGTTACGCACACCTGAAATTTCCCGATAACCCTACGTCGTGTCGAAGTTGGTGCGAGAAATACGCGAACTACAAAGAAAAAAACTAGTAGTACCCCCCCACGCGGAGACAGTGGCGGAGGTTACAAAATGTATCTCATCGTCTCCATATTCGTGATAGGAAAACCGGGCAATATTTCTTAGTCGATACAGGGGCTGACATTTCGTTAGTCCCCGCTGATACAAAAATTAAGCTCGCACCCGCCAAACTTAAACTTTTTGCGGCAAACGACACACGCATAGATACCTACGGCGAATCGTACCGCGAACTAGACTTTGGACTACGCCGACCCATCAAGTGGAATTTCTGCATCGCGGCCGTTCCTTGTGCTATAATCGGAGCAGATCTTTTAAACCACTACGGGATGATTGTCGATTTAAAAAAGCGCCGGGTTATTGATTCAACAACCGGTAGTTTCGCGCTCGGAAACTTCAGTTCCGCGTCAACACAATCAATTAATAGCTTCAATCCAAATAGTTCAATTTCACACTTGTTAAAAAAATTTCCGGAAATTACCGGCGCGCAAACTCTGTCACCCCCGGAAAACCGAAGTGTACTTCACCATATCATAACTAATGGCCCTCTGGTTGCCGAGCGTGCACGTAGGCTTACCCCGGAGAAGTTGAAGTGTGCCAAGGCGGAAATTAAAGCTCTAGTCGAGGCGGGCATTTGCCGCCCATCGAGTAGCCCATGGGCCAGCCCTGCACACATGGCCATTAAAAAAGACGGTACATGGCGCCTATGCGGTGATTACCGACGGCTGAACGCTGTCACAATCCCCGACAGGTATCCGTCTCCCCATCTACACGACTGCTCCGCAAATCTAAACGGTAAGACGGTATTCTCGTCCTTGGACCTACAAAAAGCATACCATCAAATTCCGATGGCACCCGAGGACATCGAAAAAACCGCCATCATAACCCCATTCGGGCTATTCGAATATATGTTCATGACATTTGGCCTACGCAATGCAGGCCAGTCGTTTCAAAGATACGTTAATCGAGCTCTAGGAGATCTAGATTACGTATTCGTTTACATTGACGACATTTTAGTCGCCTCATCGTCACCCGAGGAACACTCACAGCATTTAGAGGTAATTTTCCGAAGGCTTAAGGATTTCCACCTCCGCTTGAACGTGGATAAATGTGTTTTTGGCGTTCCGGAATTAAAATTTTTAGGGTATATGATTAACTCTAAGGGCACTCGACCTACAGCCGAAAAAATTGAGGCAATACATAGGTTCAAGAAGCCAAAAACGGTCGCATCATTACGTCGGTTTCTTGGAATGTTAAATTTCTACCGTCGATGCTTACGCAACGCCGCTACAACTCTCGCCCCGCTTAATTCGTACCTAGCAGGTGCTAAGAAAAACGACCAACGGGAAATCAGGTGGACCCCTGAGGCCACGGAAGCATTCGAAAAATCGAAAAATGATTTGGCAAATGCGACCCTACTGGTTCATCCTCGTATCGATGCGAATACCAGAATAGTGACTGACGCATCGGACTTCGGCATGGGAGCAGCCTTAGAACAATCCACTGGTGACGACTGGGAACCTCTAGCTTTCTTTTCCCAGAAATTTTCGTCTGCCCAATCTAAATACAGTGCTTATGATAGGGAACTCACTGCTATCTATTCCGCAATCAAACATTTTAGGCATCTCGTGGAAGGCCGCGAATTTAGAATCCACTCTGACCACAAACCATTGACATTCGCATTTAAACAACGCAGCGATAAAGCATCACCTCGTCAACTCCGACAGCTGTCCTTTATCGCCGAATTCACCACGGAAATTGTCCACGTGGCTGGACCTGAGAACGTAGTCGCCGATTCGCTTTCCCGGATCGAGGCCCTTCGATTGCCCTTAGAATTCAATTTAAACGAACTTGCAGAGCACCAAGCTGTCGACGAACAACTAAAAGTAATCAAAACTTCCCAGGATCACCCATTGAAACTTAAACAGATTCAATGGGGACCTGACAATGTTACGCTCGAATGCGAGATCTCAGGTGAAACGATTCGACCATACGTGCCTAAACCTCTTAGGAAAAGAGTCTTCCGCATGGTCCATCACCCAGCACATCCCAGTGCTAAAGTAACAGATCGTCTTATTCGCCAGAGATACGTCTGGCCAAACATGCAACGAGACGCTAGATTGTGGTGCAAATCGTGCACAGATTGTCAAGCGTCAAAAGTAACTAGACACGTGAAAACCCTTCCGGATCAATTTGTTGCTCCGGATGGTCGTTTTGACCAGGTACACATAGACATCGTTGGCCCACTGCCACAACATGACGGATATATGTACTGCCTGACTATGGTGGATAGGTTTTCGCGATGGGTGGAAGCAACTCCAATTAAAGATATGTCGGCAGAAACAATCGCACGAACATTTTTCAACACATGGGTATCCAGATACGGTTCGCCTAAATGCATAACGACAGACCAAGGTACGCAATTTGAATCGAGATTATTTCACGCGTTATTAAATCTGATCGGCACGCAACGAATCCGAACTACCCCGTATCACCCTCAGTCGAACGGCTTAATCGAACGATGGCATCGCGTTTTCAAAGCGGCTATTATGTGCCACACTGAACAAAACTGGGTACGCACACTCCCAACAGTATTGCTAGGCCTGCGAGCCCATATCCGAGCTGACACCAACGCTTCTCCAGCAGAATTTCTATTTGGAACCACTTTGCGACTTCCAGGTGAATTCTTCCTTCCGGAAGATATAACACCAGACCCCAACTTTTTCATAGAGGAATTTAGAGAATATATGCGCCAAGTTCGACCAATCCCTACCGCGCATAAAAACAAAAATAGAATTTTCTACTTCAAAGAGTTACACGAATGCTCACACGTATTTTTACGCAACGTAGCCAAGAAGGCCCTTGAACGCCCTTACTCAGGCCCTCACAAGGTTGTTCGCCGCGTTTCCGATCGCGTCTTCGAAATCAATGTAAACGGTAAAGTTAAGGCAGTTACTGTGGAACTGCTAAAACCCGCCTTTCACGTGCCCGATCTCCTAGATTGCACAAGTGAACCTGCATCAACCAACCAACCAGCACTAAAAACGTATTCGCGCAAAAATAAAAAGGTGACATTTTCACCCACCACAAAATAACTAGACGTTCTGCAGACTATGGCCGATAGTTGTTGTGATTCGGCATTCGTATGACACAGTATATTTTGTATACTATGTAATCAATATTTTATGTTCTATTTTTGTTACTATTGACATATATGTTCATGTCTTAGTCGTTTAACAGAATATTGTTTGATTTTTTTCTACTGCTTAAGTTTATTATGTAGTTAACACTAGGAGGGGAGTGTGTGGGAGCTGTTATCTACCTCACTCCTTTTCTCTCTCTCGCTCTCTCTGATTTCAGAGAGCTGGCAACACTGTTTTCGCCAGTGAGCGAAGAAGCATCGTGGAGTTGACACATGTATAAAATGATCACGAATTATAAAGTGGAAATAAAGAGTTGTTATTGTTCTTCGACGTATTATTGAGTGAATGCTCGATGAACGACCCTCTGGACCCCACAGGTAGAAGGAAGGAGCACCATCTTGTATGGGGGACAAGATGAAAAAGTGTCCACCTGTAAACATCAAATTATAATTCGAAGATTCACCGAAATGGCGCTCGTGTAGCTAATGGAAATGATGTGAATTTAGGGTTATAAACCGAGTGAAGTGTGCTGGGATGAAAAATTTAGTATTTTCCGTGACTTGTGTAGTTGAGAAATATGCAGTATTTAAAATCTCAATTATTTACGTAGTATTTGTTGAAGCAGAATGAAGAATACATCTAAGTAATTTACCATCCTGTATTTGAAATAAGTTAATGAGTGAGTTACGTAGTTAATATATAGAATATGTCAATTTGATTGAAATAAAATTATAATTAGACAAAGTCATTATTTTATTACGAAGGGAAGTTTTTTCTAGTTAGACGATCTGATAATATTAACATGGTAGCAGAGCGTACAGTGCCTAAATGGTAATGCTAGAAGAAACAAGAAATTAAGTAAGAATAAAAATTAAAAAAGATTTTGTAACTGTCTCTGAAAGCTGTCATCTTCATAAAGTAATAAAACGCATTTTCAATTAAATCCAGAGTAAAATGGATCCCAGTAAGGTGCAAATTGGATTACTTGAAGGTAAAGATAGCTGGACTACATGGAAATACAAGCTTTCTATTCTTCTGAGAAGTGTGAAAGGCGCGATGGACGTCCTTGAAGGTAGATTAACTTCACCGAAGTCGTTACCCCAAGAAGCAACACAAGAAGAAAAATGCAAGTATGAAAAAGATGTTACATTTTTCAATCAAACGGATAGTACTGTTTTATTAGTTCTTACAATAAATATGACTCAAAGCACATTATAAAAAGTCATGAGATTTTCGACCGCCAGGGAAGTCTGGTTGGAGCTTCATCGTTTGTATGATGGTAGTGCAACAGATAAAACCTATGATATCTGTATGCAATTTTTTAGTTATATTAGACAATCAGATGACGATATTGCTACTCATACATCAAAACTTAAGAACCTTTGGAATAATTTGCAAAACGAAATTTTGAAAGATAAAGCAGTTGCTGAAAATTACTGTAAGTGCGACTTGCCAGATATTTTGCTTATTTGTAAAATATTAGAAACTTTACCACCTGAATATTTCTCATTCAAGTCTAGTTGGATTCTGGTATCAAATAAGGACAGAACAATAGATAACTTGACAAATCAGCTATGCTCTTATGAAAAAGCATTAACAAACAAAAATGAGAGCAAGCAAGAAGTTTTATATACAGTGAATAAGAGCAAAGCACATAAATATGGTTATTATTGCAATTACTGTAAGCAAAAAGGTCATAAAGTGAAGCAATGCGATAAATGGAAAACAGATGGAAGACCTCCTAAGCCAGAGAATTCGAAAAAACGTACAAATTCTAAAGCGAAAGAAATTCAGATGTCATTAGTTGCTGTATCATCGAATGTTTTGAATTGCGAAGCAGATTTTAAAAATTGGTATGTTGATAACGGAGCGACTAATCACATAACAAATCAACAAGATGTATTTCAATCGTATACACCATTTAACGAAGAGCATACAATAACAACTGCTAATGGATATGCAGTTCCTGCATTAGGACAAGGTACCATCAAAATACAATCTTTTGTAAACGGAAAAAAGAAAGAGTTTTCATTGACCAACGTATGGTATGTACCCAATATCAAGAAAAATCTTTTCTCAACTTTGTCTGCTCAGGACAAACATCCAGAAAGTGAATTTATTTCCACCACTAAGTGCTGCTATTTTAAAATTTTTTGCGAAACAATAATTGTTGGATCAAGATGTCAGTCTGGTGGACTATATAAATTGAAGATGCGGGCAACCAAACCTGAACATCTGAGTGTCAATATGGTTACTTCTAAAGAAAATATATTGCAACTCTACCACGAAAGGCTGGGTCATCAAAGTAAGAGACATGTTAAAAATGTAATTAAGCAAGAATTTAACATTGACGTGAAGCTGGATAGTGAATTATGTGAGGGCTGCGTCTATGGAAAGGCTTCTGTGAAAAAGTTTGGCATAAGAAAAAGAACAGAAACACCAGGAGAACTGATCCATTCAGATGTTTGTGGACCTTTTCAGATCTCAAAATCAGGTTTTAAATATTTTGTTTTATTTAAAGATGATTTTAGCAGATATCAATTTGTATATTTTTTAAAGCGAAAGTCAGAAGTAGCTGATAAATTAAATATAGTTTTAAAAGAAATGAAAGCTGCAGGATATGGTGTTAAAGAATTTTTGTCAGATCATGGTGGAGAATTTGATAATCATAAAGTAGCAAATATTTTAAACAAATATGGAATAAAACAAAGATTGGTGATGCCGTATACACCACAACAAAATGGCCGTTCAGAGCGTGATAACAGAACGATTGTCGAATGTGCAAGATCTTTAATGCATGCAAGAGAAAGTATCTTTGATCAAACATTTTGGGCTGAATTAATAAACACAGCTACATATATCTTAAATAGATCTGGTATATCCAGTATTCCTGGTAAATCACCACATGAAATATGGTTTAACAAGAAGCCTGAACTTA